>ARYC01005426.1:0-29695 GCA_000711775.1 Oxytricha trifallax | reverse complement strand
AGATTCTTCATCAGACAGTTCAGCTGCTTTCGAAGACTATTCGTTGTGATAACGTTGCTCACTATATGCGACTGGTGCATGAGAGTACCAGCTTTAATGGCATGGGGTTCTTATTAAGGTAGGCTCTCAATCTATTACTTGACGATACTAAAAGCATTCAATGTAGTATCGTCTTAATAATGCGTGTTCATGTTATTAGAATTCTTAGCCATGTGAACATATTTTGGTTTTTCTTAATGTTAGGTGAAGGGATGGTTGTGCATTTGAGGAATGTAGGTTTAAGCTTGTTCTTCAGCCTATTCGCATCTTACGGACTCAATGGCTCGATATAATGCTGTGCTTTGGGGTGCGCTAGCACTCAACCAATCCTTTCTAAGAAGGCTTTGCTACATCCTTCTTAGCCCCATCAAACGACTGCGGTGCACGATGCGCAGAGTGCGCTTGGATATGTGTTTGTGCTGAGAGTGTCATTGAAAGACTGTCTCATGGTTTGCGAGGCCCCATCATCTTGATTTCGATGCAGCTTGTTGACTAACCTGTAAAGGCGCTGCAGGGCTTTATCTTAAAATGATTAGTTCCCGTTCGTGAATATGCAGGCTCCCGAGTGCCTGTAGAAGCTCTTCTTCTAGAATGGCCTTGTGGAGAGGTAGCGGCGGCGGCATTCATGAGGATGGAAGCCGTCCCCAGGGTGAAGGTGCTCTTAGCATGATCTTGATTCGATTATCAGCTACATTACCAAGGATAGTTGCTAGTGAATTGCATCTTGTTCTTGCTTCTCAGCTTGGACGAGGAGTCTTAGTATGCCATTAACTGTATCAGAGAACTCTTGCTGTAATGGGGAAGGTCCGGTATACAATGCCAGCAGCTTATCGTCTAGTCTCTGTTGTTTTTGCCTATTAAGTATTTTTATCTTTCTTTGGTACTTAGCTCGTAGTAGTTCATCGTCTATTAGTTATTTTTTACTTTTTGATATTATATCGTGTTTCTTTACATCTCTCTTAATATTCGGTAAGTCACCACCCCATGATGACACTCCTTCAGATGGATCTGCACATCCATCAAAGGACAGTACTGAGGGCGAGTGATTCGTTTGCGTGAATTCCATTTAGAGTGAAGAGAACATGTGCTTGTTAATCGTAGTCTGTTTGATTTAGTTTTAACGTAGGTATTAAATAGGGCCCCCACCTCTGACCTTGGGCACGCCCTTCAACGACTCTGATTGCTTCTTATCACCAAGCGCAGGATCTAAGGCTCCCAAAGGGTCCCCTTCTTTCTCGATTGGCGTCCTCAATGCAAGCTCAAGGCTCTGCTTCCCAGCATGGCGCTCGATCTCCTTCGCAATGTGGACCCAGTGGTGATTGACGGTGTGTGCGTTGAAGAGGGTCTTCAGGATCTCCACGAAGCTCTGATTGGGGTGCTCTCTGAGGGAGATGCTTTACAGCAGACAAGCAATCTTCGGGGCCAGCTCCCACCAGCTCATCAAGGGCTCTTCGCCCAGCTCAACGTCCATGCCCGGCGGCAGCACGGAGGGCGGCAGCTGCACCGAGGGCGAGGTCAGAGGCGGCTCGTAGTGGTCATGCATGTAGGGCTAGGTCGAAGCCATTAGGTCTCAGTACAACAGCTAGAATGAATAATTTTTAAATCTGATCAATAATATTAAAAGTCTTAAATACTCACTCATTTAATTTGGTTGCTAGTCATATTTTAACTAGGGTCTTATATATATATATTTATATATATATAGGGGGTCTTCACAAATCAACAAGCAACCAAATATTTATAATAATTTCTGATTAATTCAAATTCAAATTTAATTTCTACAACCACCTTATCTCATGGGGTTTTGGGGTTTTATTTAGTTTTATACTTAAATGTCTAAGTTTTTCTAATTTTTTAAGCAGCCAAGCGTGCAAAAATTTGAGGATAGTTCATAATTATATATAATAAACTATCAGCGAAAGCTATGAGTTTTCTTTGTTTTATTTGGTGATATAGTCCTTTCTGCAAATATATAGCATAGCAACATCAACGATGGTCAATTACTTCGTGCTAAGATTTGATTACCTTTTCTTTTTCATTTTTAATCTTACTTCTATATATTCCAATCAATTCTTTATTACAGATTGAGTAAGTCATATGCTTTTTATAGATTTCATGAAGATAAGCTTTTTCTTTTACAACTGCGTTTATGTGCTACGGTACTCTCAACAAGTTGATATGGGTACTTTTACCTTCTTTAAATCCTCCTGGTGGTTTCTTCTTTTTTATCATATTTTTATAACTTTTTTAGAATTTTTAATATTAAATTTTCTGTAATTTTTGTTTAAATTATCATTTATTTTTATTTTCTGTGCTTCAAATTTCTGGGTTAATATTACCTTGTTTATAATTTAATAGAATAAATTAAGGTGCTTTAATAATCCAAGGAATATTCGCACTTTGTGAATTTTAATTTTCATATTCAATAATAACAAGTAAAAGTTACTCCATATTACCCCTTTATTAGCCTTTTTGAATAGACTATTTTAGACAAAATGGATAAACAGACTGCTATTCACCTCAAAATTCATTATGAGATTGATCAAGTTAGTGTTTTCCATACTCATGCACTTGAATTGAACAATATTATAACTATTAGAAAGATAACTGATAAAATTCTCTCTTCTTCAAATTTTATATGCATAATGTGATTCTTTTTTTTAAGAGTTTTAAATAATTAGAATATCAAATAAATCTTTAAAAAATTTCAAAGTGTATTCAAGTCTTATAGTATATTATTAATGAATATAAAAAAACTGATTCAAATAAAGTATTTATCAATAAAATTAATATATTCATTTACTAGAGCTTTGATTTAAAAAATGAAAGCCTTCTACTCTACCTCTATTTCTGGCTTTTTAATCACTTTAGAGCTAGGATGATTTGGGACACTTATTGAAGCGCCATAATGTTCCTCTAATTTTTATTTTATAAATAATAACCTTCGACTTCTTTCTCTGTTGTTTACATGTATATGATAAAATAGAGTTTTTTTATAAATCTGTCACTTGATATTTTTTAAATAATATTTAAGAATTTATAAATAGAATTAAATTTATCCATTCAAACTTAACCTACTAACAATTAAATGAAAATTGCAATATCTTTATCATTATGAATACATCTGCCTTTGATAAATTCATTCACCAAGCTATACCTATCTGCTACTGTAATATTCTGACTTAAACTTGAGAATGAAATCCATTTTCCACTGATATTTCTCATTTTGTGTGCTATTGCTGAACAAAACTCTATTTTAATTGGCTTAATCGTGTGTTGTGTGATACTCAAGTTGTTATAAATGTGATTCACTATGTTCAGAAAACCTCACTAACTAACTTATATTATAGTATATCATATTTATTTTTCACATTGTTATTCCCACATTTTCAACTTTGCAGGGCATGAGGGTCAAGTTTTTGTTAGATTCATTTTTAAACCCTTCTTAAAATTTAAATTGTTATTATCTTACAATAGTATAACCACTTCAGACTTAGATTATCACATGCTTTAATTGAAACACTATGCTCTAAAGCAAATAAACTAACAATTTACTCCTATTAAAAATATAAATACAAGTAAATTATTAGAATTTATCCAACATAAATAGATAAATAAAATAAAATAAAATACTATCTAAGTTAATATCGATAGTTCAAGCAAGCTTTGCTTGTTTAATTTTATTTTCAGCTGTTTAGTTGAAAACAATTTTTTTGTGTTATGATGCATATGAGACTGACACTTTTTTAGCTGCTTAAAATCGATTTAATTATATATAGCTAACATAAAGCTATATTAAAGAATTTAAATTGTTTAAAAATATCAATTTGAATATCTAATGAAACTAATGATTCTAATGTTTCCTTAAAATAGTACAATAACCATTTATATATAATTTTCCACTAAATTTACATCTAAAGGTATACAGTGCAAGAATCAGTTGAAAGTATCTGAATGACCAGTCTTCTCCCACATGGAGAGACATAGTGACCTCGACAAAGATTAATCATAAAGTAATAAGCTAGATGAGCATGCAGCAATCTTTCTTCAATTTATTTAGTTAGAAAAACTTAAATTTCTCCAGTCTCACTGCCATCACTTTTATTTATTTGTTGCATCTAGGATTTAGAGTGCAGTTAGATGTAAACAAAATCAGTATTTCTTGAGAATTCAAAGCATAAAGTGTAATTAACTGCCACGTCATTTCATTTAATGATATTTCGTATAAATAACTAATTTTTTTTTGAGTTTAGAAAATCATATGATTTAATCATTAGCATTTATTTTTACTTATATTCTTGTAATATATTTATGCAATATTCAAATAATTATCAATACATTGAAAAAGATTGATAGCTTAGGACTCGAGGAAATTCAAATTGTATAGGCATATCTTCATTTTACACAAATAAAAAATTTCAAATGTTAATTTATTTTATTATAAATTCATATATTCATTTTAGTAGTAGTAGAAGGTAACTTAAAGTAAATTAAAAATGACAATCTATATTTCGTAGAATAATCATTGGAAGTGTAAAATACTAATGAGTTTCAGATTTCAAGACCCAACAATTTATTGCGGTTCTCCGCACACTCAATTTGGCATTCTAATTTTCTTTTATCTCTTAATTTTCTTCATTTTTCTCTTTCCATTCCTTTTTATTCTTTTGTTTTTCTCCTCAACTACTTTTTAAATCCATTTTCTTCTTACTCGATGATGACGATGTCCTCCTTAGACGCTAATTTTTACTCCAAATCATGCTTGGAAGCTCCATTATAGATATTACCCTCTACCTTCAGAGAAACTTCCACCATCTCGCTGAATCTACCTTGGAATTCAAGCCCAATTTTTTTTTCTCACTTCATCTCTCTTTTTCAAGTTGTCACATTAGTTTATCAGTTAGTTGAAAATTATTGATCCTGTTTCAATACACTCATTAACTTCCTGCCAGATAAAATCATTTCTCCTCACATGTATCTTTCTAACTCTTTCTATTTTTTATAGCGATTCCTGATCTCTCCGTTCTCCATTTTTGCAAAACCTAGCTTAAAATTGAGCATTAAATAAACTCTTTTACATGTTAACCCAGTTACTAGCGAATATCTGGATAACCGGCTCCCCTTTAATTCTATTGCTAAGTGCTTAAAATTTTAGTATAGTTAAGACTCCACAGCCCTCTTTTTTCTATTATTATTATTATTATTATTATTTTAGTGTATAAAAATTTCATGAATACTTAAAATGATAAGTACTTATAGTAAAAGAACCTTATATCCTCCTCATTAAGAAATTAAAAGAGAAAATTGTCTTTAATTAATTTGATATTTTTAATTAAAAAAATTCACGCAAAAGCTTAAAAGTAAATTATAAAATTAAATACCATTGTAAATTCCATTTTCTAAGATAGTGATGTCTGTATATAAATTAAAATCATTTTTATAGGGAAAAACAACATATTAATTCATCGAATTATATAATATAAAATCCATTTTTATTACTAATCTTTTTGTTTTAATTTCAATTTGTAATTGATTATAAAAGCAAATTTTAATGTAAAACTATATTGTATAAGATAGACAAATATAATATAATATTAATAATTGAAAAGCATTAAATGTACAAATTTGAGTAAATTGTTTAAAATATAATCGTTAAATATCAATAACATAAGTTATGATACCTCGGCATAAGATTAGTGCGCGATAAATGATTATGTAACTCAAAATAAAATTGTCACATCAGCAGTAGTCTGATTATATTTATTCTGGATCCTTGGGTAAAACTAAATTAAATATAGGAAAATTAAGTTACACTAAAAGATACGCCATTGGTTTTTGCACTATTTCATTAAAAAATATCTTATAACTTACTTAGAATATCAAAGGTTTTGAATGGTTGTGAAATAATAATCTTTTCTTTTGAAATAGATACAATACTTACTACAATTTAATTATGATATAGACGGTGTAATTTATGAAGTCATATAAAAATTATTAAATTTGGTTGATACTAAAAAGAACAGTGACGACATGGCAAACACTCCGAATAGATAGTTAATCTTGGTTCCTTCTTCTGGACTAGAACCGAAAAACATGGAGATTGAAGAATCCCTCCCGCTAGACTATGGTAACAACTAACTATATAGTTAACTCTTCGACTGGTAAAAAAGGATATCTCAACCTAAGAAGAAAAATAACTGTAGGCCCTAAGTCCGAGAATCATCTGCTCAACAAACAGAACTAAATTGGTAAGTTCCCAACTATACATTAAACACCTTCAAAAAGAGAGATACAATTTCTCAACTTTTCAATGGCCTTACATACAAACAAGACTCACCTATACCCAATAACTAAAACATAGTAAGGGTATAAGAGTAACAGAAAAGTAAAGACTAAGAAACATACAGGTAAATTTAATAGAAAGACATCCCATGAAATCAAAATAATCTTCTTAATTCAACATAACCCAGAGGCCCCTAAACCAAAACCCCACTATCTAATAGGAAAGGATAGAAGCCCAAAAATAAGAATGGAACTTCAGAGACAAACCTTTTTAACCAAACCTAAAACAAAATATTAGGAGACTTTAATTCTATAATACTAACAAAAGAAGTCTACTAGACTCTAAAAGAAATAATTAGGAAGCCATAACCTAATCAACTCAAAAAGAAATCTACTTATAAGAAGAAGGTCCACAAAAGCCAAAGGAGGCACTACTAGTCAAAAAGTAGACATCTGATATGTCTTAAATTTAAGTTGGGTTCCTAAATAAAGACCCTTCATACACGTCACGACTTAACTCCACATCAAAATCTGGCCAGATTCAAAACCCCAAAACCCCTTAGTGAGGTTTATAAGTGCTTTGATTTGTAGGGTAAGTTGGGGTCTTATTGGGGTTAGTAGAGAAAGTACAGGTTTTATGTGAATTTTAAGTATATTTAATGATTATTAGGCGATTTAACTCAAACAAATTTATCTGTTTGTCTTTATTGTATCTCTTGAATCTTGCTCTCTTTATTGGTTCAAGTATATCGTCTAAGGATTATCTTGGATATGATGGTGCTCTTACAGTTATCATGTCTACAATCTGTTTGATTTTTTTGCAGATATCGTCCTGCTTTATATGCTTACTGTCTAAACTTATTGATTATTTCTCTTATTTGGTACCATAGTAAGACATGCATTCATGTCACTCTCTAAAATTATAGCAGCTACTGCCCATACATCCCCTAAACTGATCCATTCGTCCACTTCTCTCTTATTGGGAAGTAGCCAGGCGTGCCAAGAACCTTTGCTAAAGTTACTATCTCTTATCTTAAGGCTCTATTGAAATCGATAACTACGACTTCTAAAGGGCAGAGGTTCAGCATTACATTTTCAGGTTTCAAATCTCTGTGAACATATCCAAGTTCATGCAACTCCTTGACACCCTATATCATATCTGATAGTATATCATTCAAATCATCTGGGTATCTGTTATGATATAAATAATCTCTCAGAGTCATTTCACATTTCTTAAGTCTCAGTGCGATAAAACCATAGCTTAAATTAACACCATCTAGCTTAAGCAAGTTCTTGCAATCTTTTCTCTATGCCTCTCTAAGAATCATATATTCGTTAGCAAACTCATTTTAGTATTGCTCGTTCTTAAGGAGATAGCTGAAAGGGTACACCTTGTATCATACTCATCGACCACTATAAGCTTTGCTTTGTTAGGAACACTATATGCGAGTAATTCTCGATACAACCACTTAGATTAATTGCATTCAATGCAGGAATGCTCATAGCTTTTGCTTGGAAGCATGCTAGAATTGTATTGCCTGCAGGTTGGTTCATCGATTCTTATCTTTTCTGTCTCTTGAGCTTCTCCTGTAACTCTCTTTAAGATTCGAGAGTATTTGATTTTCTTTAGCTGGCACAAGTTTTTGTGTCTCTTAATCTTAAATCAAGAATTCACTGAGGTGATGCTTTTGCATGTGCTTCTTAACTTTTGCAGAGTGAGTATAAGACTTATTACAAGTTGTGCATTAGTACCTTCCATCCACTTTTTCATGCTTGAAATATATCTTGGCTTTGCCAGAGTGTACCTCTTTAAGGTGTCTCTTCAAGCTTTGTTCTGTTGAGAAATGATTCTAACAGTCTTCACATTAAAATGTTTTTATCTTTTCGATTGGTTGCTGTTCTTTTAGCTCCTCAACATAATCAATTTAAGTTTAAACCCCTATCTCTGCGCTCTCCCCTGGTTTAATACTTCTATGATAAAAACCTCTGCTTCAAATTCAAGAGTTCTTAGCTCTACCTCCCTCTCAACATAAATTATTTCAGGCTTTTTAGTGGAGGCAAAGTTGAGCATTGATTGACCTGCTCCTAAAAGTGCTGCTCTACGATTTAAGTTGACCGCCATGTTTAAATTCAAATTTAAATTTCTATTATAAAGATCTTAAAACCTCTTTAGCTATATCTTGACTATATAGGAGTTGCAACAGCATAAATGATGGTTTTATCTAAGCTCTAAGACTTCATATTTAAACTCAGTTTATAAGTATAATTTTCGTAATTTTACTCTTAATAATTTTGATTCTGGTACTAACTCAGATAAAGTTCAGTTTGGTACTGGTACCAATTAAGTTTTAAACCAGATTGGAACTTTTCCATTAAAACCTCACTGGATTAAAACTAGGTACTAATTAGGTTTTGGTACTATTAAATTGGTACCAGTTAAATTTAAACGAATTTAGTATCGGTACTAATCAAATTTAAACAAATTTAGTACTAATTTAATGGAACTAAATTGATAAAAATGGAGCTCCATCTCTGAAGTTTGTTACAGCTTCTGCCAGCTTTCTCCACGTATCTTACCAGGTTGACCTCCTATAAGATGCCCATATTTAATACTAAGATTTTTACAGTAGGATCCAGAACTCTATATATTAAAATTTGAAATTCAATAATAAGAGAAGGACCAAGTATGGAATCTATAAGTACTGCAATGAAGAGGGTTGGAGCTTAAGAAATGATCTCAAGATTTAGAAGCAAGGAAGATCTCTATCGATACCTCACTTAGCATGGTAAGCATGTGACATATACTTAATCATTTACTATAGTGGGTTTATTCCTTCCAACGATGGAAGGTACCAAAATCTCATTTCTAAGAGCGATACTCTGTGATGAGAGAATTCAAAAACATGAAATTAAGTTGATAGAAATACCAAACTACCCAGAGATTTCAGTGACTAATCTTTACGATGATGCGATGAAAGATGATGAGTTGGAAGTTTATCTTCCTCCAAACAACTCTCTAACAAACTTCCAGAACGGAGCTTCTTCTTTGGTGTTCTTGGTACTTTAAGAGAGAGCTATCTCAGAGAGATCATTGAAGAAGCTCAAAGAAACGCTACTCTATTTCTCCTGAAGATTAAAAGAAGCAGGCATACTAATAAGCGAGACCTGGCTTTCGGAGCTTAAGAAGCATCCATACCTCTCTAGTAAGCTTTGACACATAACTTTGTAGGGAAACCTGGAACTGGTATATTCCTAATGAAAGAGCATGCGAAGGTTCACAGAGAGAGAAAGTCATAGACTATTTATGAAGTGAGCAAGAGACTTTATAAAGATGTTTAAAAGTCAGAAGAAATGAACATAGATGCAGGAGCTGGCACAAAGAGAAGAAATATGGGCCCAAGCAAGCCATAAGAAGAGGAGAAGAAAAAAAAGCCAAACCCCTTTATGGGTTAGTTTAATATGTGAACTTATTCATTCATTTAAATCTAAAACTTATTTATAAACATTCATTCTTCCTTCTCTCGACAAACTGTTGTCTTATCTATGCTTACTCTCTTGCAGCTATTCTGAATCAAGTCTACTGTATCTATATGCAAGTCATGCATTAGGTGATATAGCAGAAGTTTCTTGTAGTGGGTCTTTATTTAACTCCAGTAGAATTCAATTCCATTAAATTAAGGGCTGTAAGGAACATTGTATACAGGAGTAATGTTTACTCTTCATAAGCTTTCTTAGACTCATTAGTCTTATGAACTGAGAGATTGTCAACAAACAGGATGATCTCTTAATCGTTGTATTTATCTCTCAGCTTATGTCGGAACTCTATGTACTACTCTCGCTTAATAGAGCGAGGATGAATAACATAACTTTCTAAGCCAGAGTTTTCACTAATACCTGCTAAATTGCATGGGTTACAACCTTTACTTTCTAATCGTAGACTTATATATTATCATACTTCTTATACCAAGACTTATTAATAAAGGAGTTGAAGGTAAACACAGCTTCATCAGCGTGTATGAACTTGATGTTATTAGTAATAGCTCACTGCATTTAATCATTTATATAGTTTAAATTATTACTATAAAATGGCACTGTAAAATCAATCACTCTCTTCACTCTGTTGATAGTCTTGAAAGTAAAACCATTTCTTCTATAAATGTTGGCTATAGTTTAAGGAGAGATACGCATGTCAGGAAACTTGCGATGAAACATCACAGCTCGCTAGTCTAATGGAAAGTGTGCCCAATACTTCAAAGTCTTCGAGTCGCAGAGGTAGTCAATATGGTGCTGTGAGATTTTTTATTTTCATGCAGGATGCTTTCAAGTGCCTGAATTATAATGCTAAACAGCCAACAAGCAATGATACCTAACTGTTGAGGCACTCTAGCGCAGAAGCTTTGCTATAGCAGCATAATTCATTACTGGTTTGACTTAGTCTATATAAATACTTGTACCATACCTAAGCTTTAGCAGTAAATCTAAATATTACTTATCATAAATATACCCTAAGTTTCGCTTATTTCTATTTCTCATTTTGCAATTTGGCCTAATTTCTCTACTAACCCCAATAAGACCCCAACTATACCCTACAAATCAAAGCACTTATAAACCTCACTAAGGGGTTTTGGGTTTTTGATTCTGATCGACACTTCAACAGAATCCATAACGGTACTTAATATTAACACATATTCGTTGAATATTAACTAGATATTTTACTCAGAATAAAAGAAGAATAAACAAAGCATCTGTTAAGTAAATTTAAAAATTTCCATCCTAGCGATCCCAGATTTAAACTACTCCAAAGACCTATTGAAGCTTAATAAGTTAACATAGATTCATAATTTGGATAATGGAAAATTGAACTAGTTAACCAACTCAGCCCACAATACCAGGCTAAACTATAATTAAGTAGAATACAAGAGAGAGAGCTCTTCTCACCAACACACACTAATAGAGTGCTAATGAAATCAAATTTTTGGTCAACATCATGAAACAGACTCACCATAAATTTCGAAATTAAACAAAGACACAGAAAGGAACACAGAAAGAAAAAGAAATAGCTAGACAAAAATGAGAGAGAAGTAAATTATTTTAAGTGAAAGTAGTTAATGACAATATTAACGAAATACATATAACTTAAAAGGATTTGACCCTTACATATTAATATATATTAACGATCGGGGATCCCCAGAGACCTCAATGTGATCCTATTATTATTATTAATAAATTCATTTTTAATTTTTTTTAATTAAGATGAAATCAGAAATTTTCTAAAAAGAATAATTTGTTAGTTTAAATACAAGTACTTTAAGATTAATAGTGATAGAAAGTTTTAATTTCATAGATTAATAAATCACTAATCATCTAATCAACTTTCTTTCTGATAGATTTATTTACACTTTATGTCAAGGAATGATAAAGCAGCTGTACAATACTAAGGTAAATTGAATTTTCATTGGGAGGATACTTCAGAATCTTAAAATAAATAGAGAGAAGAAACTATTAGAATTCAAAGTAATTCATCTTTAATTGATGAATGATAACAAAATCTCAAATTTTAAGTACATCTTATATGTAAGTTAAAGATGCTAATGCAAATATTAGATGAGATGGCATTGAATTGAAAGAAACAACTGATTAAATTGATAATGCTGCTGTAATCTTTATTCAAAAGACCAAGAAATGAGAAGTTAAGCAGGAAAAATTGAACAGGACAAAGTAAGAAAATAAGTTGCTTAAAGATTAGGGTTAAAAGACAAGTGGATCTTTCCAAAATACTTTTATCCTTTATACTCCTGATATTTTTGCTGTATCATTTCCAAATATGCATTTTCATGAGGAGCTAGTCTGAAAAATTAAAATTTATAAAGTTCAGGAAATCTAAAGTTGATATAATTATGACAAAAAAAGTATGATTTTATAAATTCAATGAAGAATTTATCTAATAAAACAGAGAACTAAAACTGATTTGTAGAAAGTGAGAATCCATGACCATATCATACTTAAATTTCATTAAAAATACTCTAATTGTAGATCTAAAATAAATTAGCAAATATAACTATATATTAATAGAATAACTTTTGGTGATCGAATTGAATTACACAGTAATACTTAAATGCATTATGTCTATATTATCAACTTAATAAATGCTGATAAATATATATTTATGAAATAATATTAATTATAAAACACTTATATTTAAATAAACTTGATAGCTTTAATGGATAAGTAAACTATATACTGGTATGACAAAGACATTTAAATAATAAAATAATATAATAAGCTTAAAAATATTTAGAGGGAGGATCTATAAGATAAAAGAAATACTTTGAATTGAACTTGACAATAGTAAATTCAAATATATGGTTAATTTTAAACATACACAGAACTATGTTTTAAAGCTTTTCTTGCAATTCTAATGGCTTTATTCATTATCTGATAATTAAATTTGGAGATAATTAGGAAATAAAGCTTTCGTAGTACTAATTTATTGGAAAGCCAATCTTGAATGGCAAAGTCAATAAATGGGCAACTAAAATTAAAATAAGACTATTAGGACCAATTAAATTAAATAATGATGATTTAAATCATTTTTATAAACTACATCTAATTTACCAGCTTGCATAATATCTTGTCTGGATAATGAAGACTTTGTTAATTATAAATAAAAAAAAATTGATTTGGATTAATTTGAAAAATTTTTCTTGAATTTTTTATGTAAGGGTAGATTATTACACATAAAAACTATAAAAATATATGCTTTAATAATTGAAAAATCATTATTTATATTAAATGCGAATGATAATTTAGATTTAATTGCAAATACTAGTTATTTATTTATAATTTAACCATAAAAAAGCTATTTCATAATTATTATAAATACTTCTACTTAATTAAATTAAAAATATAAATAAAAATAGTGAATTATAAAAAATTGATTAAAAATAAATGTGAAAGAAAAATAGAAAATGCATGTCCATGAACAGCATTGTCATTAATTCCTTACCAACATAAACGTAAACATCTCTATCTTTTTTGTTACTCTATCTTATTAATTTCTCTCTTTTGTTCTTTGAAGTCTCAATCTAGATCAGTCACTGCTTTTACCAGGTAGGCTCTTTAAATAAGAAACTATTGGATGTGTTTTTCGTAACTTACATATTTTATTGTGTAGTAGCGCTGCAATTTTATTGAGAGATATTTTTTTATTTTTATACATTCTTAATCAAATTACTATAATTTTATATTTTCTTATATTAAATCGTACAATTCTTATTGTTCTTACTTATTTATATGAAATTGATTCATAATTTAAACCCAATGTCTAATATATTTATTTTATTGATTTTTATTATAAATTAAAACTTATTGAAGGTGATTATCTTGTTTATTAAAATTTGTGTGTCTAGTATTTTTAATTTGATTATGTTTAAATTATGTTAGTATATTATAGAAACTTAATCCCAGTAAAAATTCAGTAAAACTTTAATTAATAATAATGTAATTTTTATAAAGTTCTAAATGTCTTATATTTAAATTTATATGAATCCTATTGAGAAACATAAAAAAATAAGACAAAATATTAAGTAAATAACAATATTAGTCGAGCAAGTTTTTTATCTCAACCATTTATAATTCTAAAAACTAAAATTCTATCTTTCTTACATGTTTCAATTTAATTTACAGCTTTATAATCAAATAACTATTTTCTTCAACATGCAAATATGATCTATAAATTAAATATTTTCTTAACGATTTCATCGTATTATTAAGATTATCAATAGTTTTATTAAACAATGTTGAGTTTTTAGTAATTCTATAGCGAATTTTTATTAGATAAAAGTTTGTAAAATTTAGGTAGAAGGTTAAATAATTTAAAATTCAATGATATTAAAAACAAAGACATTATTATTTTAATATGAAGTTGCATTAATTTCTAGATTTTCAGTAAAAGTATTTGTTTTTTTATGTGTAGAAGTCCCTTCGCATTTTGGTTCTTTGAGTCCATTTAATGCACTTGAATCGATTATGGTTATCATCGTCGAGCTCATCCGGCACAAGTTAAATGGTGGTGTCTCTCTCAGATCTTTGTTAATGTATTGAGTAAAAACAGCGTTGAGCGCCTCCACGATTAAAAGATTTATTGAGGGAATGTGCAGGGGTAGAGATTTGGGGCTGCACACGGCAACGCATACAGTCGACGGTACAAGATCAACAATGCTGTCCATCTTAGTGGGTTGGACCCTGACGGTGGTGCAACCCTTGTTGAGCTGATTCTACTGGACTGGGGTGTGTTGGTCCACAAAGCCCTTCACCATTTGAAGAACGCCTTCTCTGTCAAAGAAATTGGCAATGACCCAGTCGCGAAATGAGTCTCAGAATCCATCCCAGCTCACAAGTACCTTCAACTTTTCATTCTCCTTGATCGCATCATGAATAGCTGCCAGTTGATAGCTTGCTTGCTTTTACTTCATCTTCTTGAATGAGAGAACGCGCTTCCTTTTTTGCTCTCTTGGGTTTTGTTTTTGGTGCCATTATTTCACCTTTAATTTTAATTTTATATGATAATTAACTTAATATGTTTCAAAATTTTGGGAGCAATATAAGGACTTACAAATGGAGAAGTCAAAAAGCATTTAATTAAATAGTATTGCATTCGTAATGGTGGTAAAAGACATCTAGCGGCAAACCAGAATCATCAATAGTTGCAGCAGCTATCTCATGACGATGGAATATCCTTTACACAAGTGTACCATAAGCCGAGAAAATTGAGCATCAATATTATTAAAATGGCCTTGGAACTTTCCAAAGTGCATTGCATAATTATGAAAAATTCTTGTAAATTCAGAAATCCCAGGTGATTGAGACCAACAATCAGTGAAAAAAAAGTACTCACTGCTTTAGCCACAGCAGGCCAATATTTTAATATACACTAAGCTGCAAAAGCAGACTGATTGGATTGTGTCTTTAAATTATGTCTGCTTTACATTCATCAAAATGATATGGTACATACCTATTGAGTAACCTTAAAGTAATTGAGCTGAATCACATTTGATAATAAAGAAATAAATAATTTAGTGAAATTATACAATTAAGGAGGCCGAGTATTTATTTGCCAAATTTGTTTTTAAAATTATAGAGAGTTTTACTTTATATGCAATAAATCTGCAGTGACTCCAGCAGAACTAATTGTGTTACATAAGAAATTTTTCATAATTATGCAATGCACTTTGGAAAGTTCCAAGGCCATTTTAATAATATTGATGCTCAATTTTCTCGGCTTATGGTACACTTGTGTAAAGGATATTCCATCGTCATGAGATAGCTGCTGCAACTATTGATGATTCTGGTTTGCCGCTAGATGTCTTTTACCACCATTACGAATGCAATACTATTTAATTAAATGCTTTTTGACTTCTCCATTTGTAAGTCCTTATATTGCTCCCAAAATTTTGAAACATATTAAGTTAATTATCATATAAAATTAAAATTAAAGGTGAAATAATGGCACCAAAAACAAAACCCAAGAGAGCAAAAAAGGAAGCGCGTTCTCTCATTCAAGAAGATGAAGTAAAAGCAAGCAAGCTATCAACTGGCAGCTATTCATGATGCGATCAAGGAGAATGAAAAGTTGAAGGTACTTGTGAGCTGGGATGGATTCTGAGACTCATTTCGCGACTGGGTCATTGCCAATTTCTTTGACAGAGAAGGCGTTCTTCAAATGGTGAAGGGCTTTGTGGACCAACACACCCCAGTCCAGTAGAATCAGCTCAACAAGGGTTGCACCACCGTCAGGGTCCAACCCACTAAGATGGACAGCACTCAAAACCCCAAAACTCCTTCAGTAGCTTGATTGAGTTTTTGATTGATAAGAGTAGACTATTAACGCATGCTTAATAGGGTTTTAATAGGGTTTATGTTGGGGTTTAATGTTTAAATATTAGTATTTTAAGTGAGTATATGCGAGGTTTGAGGTCTGTTTATGACAGTGAGTATATAGATTTATTGTTTAAGTTGCGATATGGATGTGATGAATATAGTGAATAACTCAAGCCTGTTATGAATTATACGTCTATAGCAAGGCTACTTCATAAATCTCCAGCAACTGTGAGGTCTAACTGTCTATTAGCATTGAATTTAAAGATATAGCATCTTAATTCTAAGCTTAAATGACCTCTAAAAATTTAACAGCATCATATTGACTTTCTTATTAATGATAAGACTCTTAAATACTGGGCTCATTTTTCTCTATCTTAGAGGGCTGTGATGTTACATCACCAATTTCTTGAGCTTCACATATCTGCTCAGTCGATAGCTAGCATATATATAAAAGAACGGAGTATCTTACAAAACAGTCAATCGCATTAAGAGAGTGATTGACTTTAATGTTCCATTTTATAAGGATAATTTAAATTATATATTCGATTAAATGCAGGGCTTAAGAGCATAATATAAAGTTCATACACGCTGATGAGGCAGTATTCACGTTTAATATCTTTATATCAAGGTCTTGGTACAAGAGGTATAGTAATATAGAAGTATATGATTATAAGGTTAAGGTTTAAACTCATGCAATCCTTGGTGGGATCAGTGAAGATAGTGGGCTTGAGACTTATGCTATCCTCCCTCGCTCTATTAATACTAAATAATGTATTAAATTTTTGCAATAGCTAAGAGATAAGTATGCTGACTAAGAGATTATTCTATTCGTTGATAACTTGTCAGTTCATAAAACTAAAGACTCAAGGAAGGAATATGAAAGGCTAAATATTACACCTGTATTTAATGTTGCTTATAGCCCTCAGTCCAATAGAATTTAACTATATTGGAGCCTATTAAAAGGCCTCTACAAGAAACTTCTGTTCTATCATTTGATGCACGACTTGAGGAAAGACACATTCGATATTATAAAGAGTGCTGCTAAAAGAGTCAGCAATGATAAAGCAAAAGTAAGCGCAAGAGAAGGGAGATTTTGTGTATAAAAATAAGTTATAGATTTAAACGAATAAATAACTTCACATATTTAATTTGCCCGTAAAGGGATTTGGCTTCTCTTTCTTTTCTTCCTCTTAAGGCTTGCTTGGGCCCATGTTTCTTCTCTTAGTGCCAGCCCCTGCATCTATGTTCATCTCGTCTGGCTTTTAGAAATCTTTGAAGAGTCTCATTACTCAATTCATGCTACTTAAGACTTGCTCTCTCTGTTTAATTTGCTGCGCTCTTTCATCAAGTATATAGCAGTACCAGGTTTTTCTATAAAATTAGAAGACTAACCTTACTTGAGATGAATGGATGCTTCTGCAGTTCCTGCAGCCATGAGTCATATTGATTCCCTACTTCTCTTTTTCTTCAGGAGAGATGCTGTATCGTTTCTTGTGAGCTTCATAAAATACTTCACTTAAGTACTCTGGTTTAAGAGTTCCAAGAACTCCAAAGAAGAAGTTTCTCTCTTGTAACTTATTTGAGAGTTGTAACTTTAATGGTAGGTACTGAGCAACATAGCATCATCATAGAGATTTGTCACTGATATTAAGGGTAGTTAAGTATCTCAATAATCTTTATTTCATTGGTCTTAAAAGCTTTTTTTCTTTTCACTTCGCAATGCTTTTAAGAATTATATTTTTGTTCCTTCCTGAGTTGGCAAGAACAATCCAACTATGGTTAATATATTAGTATTTGATAAAAGCTTACCTTGCTATACCAAGCATCTGTAAAGATCTTCTTTACTTCTGAATTTTCCTATTACATCGAGATTAAATTCTCTTCATTGCATCATTCATAGATTCCATCTTGCTTCCACTTTCTATAAATGTTTATGAAATTTAAAATTATAGATATCCATTCTAAACTTACTAAAATTTTACTATTAAATAGGGAGATCCACTTTGAGGTCAACCTGAATCAGATAAATAGATAAAGATGGAGGAATTTTCTCAAGTTTCAGAGTTTGTCTTCCATTTTTATCAAACTTTCTCCATTAAATTGCTCCTAATAATAATTAATTTAATTAGGTGGTGCTCTTAATTTATTTAAGACTTAATTAGAAGGTTAAATTAAAGTTCAAACCGTTTTAGGTGGTAGATTAAAAAAATTAAATTTTAAACTTCCTTTCCTAAATTTACAAGAACAGATTTAGGAGAAGCACCTAACTTCACAAAACAAATTTAGGCGCATTTTAACGTATAAAATGGATGAAATAGTATATAAATTATCTCAAATTTTTGGAAACATAAAACTAATGTCTCGCACTCTGTTCCCATTTAACCTCTCTAAATCTAACTTGTTGATAAAGGTAGAATTTAAACAGCTTATATAATTATTGGATTCTCACTTCTGGATAAACATGAGATCTGCACCTTCTAGAATGATTAAGTTGTTTTTATCGGCCATAATATAAGGTCTTCCTTAATTTGCTTAAAATCATCATCATCATCATCATAATATAATTATTAATAGTACTTATAAAATGAGCGGCAAAATACTTAGAAAAGCGGCATTGATTGGCATTAGCCATCAAAAACTTTCTATCATAAATTAAAACAAAATTGAGACTTGCGATGCATTTGCCTAGTACGAACCTGAAATTCTCTAACCTTAGGTCTTAGACTTTGAATAAAAATTAAGTTGTTAAATAGAATTTCAGATTTAAGAAATTCAATGCGAAGTTCCAATAAAAATGGTTGAAGAGGAGGAAGAGAAATAAGAAATTAAAGCATTACATTTATTTGAAGAGTGTGAGAAGAACTTCCTTATAAATCTGCTCTTAAGCGTCATATCTTAGAGCAGCATTCTAACAAGCCCAAGCTCTATCTTAAGCATGATAAAATAGATAGAAAATATTTCTGCCCTTACTGCAATAAGTAATACAATAATTCAATGGATCTAAAAGTTCATCTATAAAACCATCATGGCAAGAAGTTTGAAGTAATAGATCCAGAGACTGGTTAGATCTTCCTTTAAAAGGAAAGCCAAGAGACCCTTTAGAAACTTTGGAACAAAGGGTAAAGAAAGAAAATAAACTTATTAAAGCAGTAAGAAACTTCCCAGCCTCAGAGATAGTAAAAATCACTATTAAGATGCATGCACTTAAACTTCAAATATTGAATTTAATTTACCTTAAAGAATGTAAAGAAAGTTATCTTATCCTCTCCTTGAAGATAAATTTGAAAAGAAAGTCATTACAGATAAGAAGTTTGCATACAAGATATATCCGTTCAACTACTTAAAATGCGATGCCAAGTATCAAATGGAATTCGTAAATGAATACCAAGCACTTACGAAGTCAAGAATAGATAGTGTAGATTTATAATATAGCTCGATGCTATTCTGCTTGCTCAAGATCATGTAGCTTTTCGTCTTCCTCAATACTAAATGACATTAAGATACTACATTTAAGATTAAAGGATACAAAAGTAGTTACCTATCATTCTTACAAATTTTTGCAAAAGCATTGAAGAGCTGTAAACTCTAGGATATGTTAATAGAGATTTGAAGCCTAAGAATATAATGCTTGAATTTCACATCTCTGAGTAGTAATAATAGATTTCAATAGATCATAGAGAGTCGAAGCTTCAGGACTTGGCAACTTGTATGGTACTCCTGGATACCTTCCAGAAAGAGAGGACTGGAGAGATATTGATATTAAATGGGATATATGAACTTTAGCAGCAATTATGTGTGAATGCGATATGGCAAGAAATGTTACTATAGCTACAAAAGAGAGAAAGATTTAAAACAGATAATATAGAAATATCTAGACTAGAATAAAATAAAAGGTCGAATGAAAGATATGGCTGAGTAGATAATTATTAAACCTAATCACAGAGCTGACCAACAATAAAATAAATTTTGAGTTGGATAGGAGAAATAAAGTTAGGAAGCTGCCACATGATGCCAAAGTACTGTTTGAGTGACTAATAAAAATAAAACACCTGCATTAAACACTAATTTACATTACATTAAAACCCTAAACCCCTACATAAACCATATTAAAACCCTAATAAAGCATGCGTTAATAGTCTACTTTCATCAATAAAAAACTCAATTAAAATACTGAATAGGTTTTGGGGTTTTGATTACAAAGAGAGTAATATACTCAGACAATGAGGGAGGCTGGAGCTCTGAAGAGGAAAAATAATACTGCGATGAGTTTGACTAATCACAAACATTCTCTAATGATTCTAGTACAAAAAACTTTTGACCTTAAAGACTACTTAGAAATGAACCGTCGGAATAGAGGCCTATCTTCAATCCATGACGTCAAAGACGTCACTGAGATAGTTTATTACTAAATAGGAGGTTAATAAGAAAATCAAGATTTAGTAATAAATTTGGATCCTGATTAAATAATTATATATTAATAATAAATTTATTAAACTTAAGTTGGATCCACCTAAGAATAAATGTAGACTATCACTAAGGCGCAACTTTAAAATAGATACGACACTAGAGAATCTTGTCTATCAATCTGGATCAATACAATTGAATCCGAACTATTAAAAGTTACAAGAAGATTCTCTGAAGCCATTACTGGCATCTACACTCAAGTCAACCACAAATAACTGACAGATATAGTTGCAATATCTGACTAGCAGCTAGGAGACTTGATTATGGAAAGAACCAATTCAGCAGTTAATTCTCCCATAACCTTAACTAGCTTTATCAGGCTCTTCAACATAGATATCTTGAAGAAAATCACAGCTAACGAGGCAGTAGGCATCTCTTTTAATGCAGACTATCATAACCATCTCAACAAAGTTGAAATCCACGTTAAATGTCTCTAAAAACATGTCTCCTCTTATATTGAGGAATTAAATTTAGTCTCCTTATTCTTTGAAGTTAAATTAGGTTTCAAAATTTTTAACTTAGATTGAGAATCTAAGTACCTTCAGTCTGATGTTGTCTTTCAATCTTGTGGACATCAGTTAAGTAAGGTCAGTCTTCAGGAAATAGAGGAAAAGGAAGAAAATCAGGAAAACAAGGGAGGAAAAAACAAAGAAACAACAAAGGAAAAGGAAAACGAAGAAGTAGAAGATGAAAGACTCAGTGAAAGAGGAGAGAATCTCCTCATTAACTAAAAGAGATTGTACCTTACATGCTATCATGCATATTAGATCAGGGGTTTCCAGAGACCTCAGTGTGATCACATTATTATTATTATATTATTATTAATAATTATGAATTTGAATCTTTCAAAAGATCTTTTTTAATAGTAGTAATAAATTAGAATTTTTTTAAATTATATTTATCATTTTATTTTAAATTATAATTTAAACAATCAATTTTCTAATAATGAATGAATTACATTTTAAATTATTTATCATAAAAATTGAGTTTTATAAACAAAGAAGAATATTTTTTAAAAAATAGAATAATTTATTATAATTATAATATTGATAAAATACATTTGAATACTAATTAAATACTTTAAAATCATATTATATCCTTATTTAGTTAAATATCTTAAATTTTAATTTAAATTATGTGATTATTTAATAATAATTCCAACTGTAATTAATTAATATGGAGTCAGTTAATATTTGTATTATTTATATTCAAATTCAATTTCTTTCTCGCAGTGTTCCAAGTTGTTGCAGTAGCCAGTGCGTAAAGATATCTTCATGTATCTTTAGGGTATCTTCTTCAACGTTATTTACAAAGAATATGAAACTCATATCTGGAATATTAATTACCAATATATTTATGGTTGAATTACCTATTCCTAAGCTTCACTCCATGTGCTATTTTTTACTGAATTTTTATATTAAAATCAATTTAAAATCAATACTCATCTTTATCCACTACATAAATTGGAATACTGAACTCTATTGTCATTTTTGGATGAATTTCAAACAATAATATAATGCATTATATTCCCTCATATGAAGCCTGTTCTTTTCCAAATAAGCTTGAAATATCTGTTAATATTCATTGCAATTATCATCATTAATGTGTTAGTAAACTTTTGTATTAACTAGTGACGTATTTGCATTATTATGTAGTGAAAATATCTTTTATAAAGTGGAGTTAGATATAAAAAGTTTTAAACATTTTTCATAATGATATTCTGGTCCCTTTTAATATTCTGTTACTGAGTTAAATATAGTTCTGAACCATAAAATAAGCTTCAGCATTTCTATTTGAATATTTTAGTATTTACATTTGTTATGAGCAAGAACTTTTTTATTTTAAGCATTCCCCATAAACTTTACAACACTTTAATTTCAACTTAAATACAATGGCAATCTTGGATCAACATAGTAATCAATTTCTTTCATTTGGGGACATAGAAATTCACCATTTTAAAAGGCTAATATTATATTTTAAAATAAAATGTAGAAAGTGAATAAGCTCCACTAAAAAATATATATAGTTCCTCCAATAAATGCGAAATGAATATCAAAAGTTACATTATGCATAGTTACGTTGATATCGAAAGAAAAAACTGCATTTCATTTATTCACCGAATTTTTATATATAAGTTAAAATAAAATCTGTCAAGTTTGAATTTTTAATACTGTAAACATTCCCTTAAAAATTTTACTAAACAAATTGCAAATTGATTAAAAGCTGAGAATATTTCTAAGTTCTGTAAGAGGAATGTAGAACCTCTGAATTAATTTGAATATTTATTTTAAAAATCAGAAACATAAATAAGAATGTATTTTGAGTATTAATTATTTGGATTAGGATTGCTATATAATATTTTTTGTGCATTTGATTTTGCTGTTGTGATATTTATAAATTACGAAGAACGTGCATTTAAAACACGAGCTTCACTTTTGTATACAATACCATTAATTATAGAGTTAAAAATGCGATATTTTATGTGAAGTTAAAAAAATAAAAGCTGTCAATTATTTGATTGAATGATTATTTGTTTTTTATTTGCTTCTAAAATATCAAGACTTAAATATTGACCATTGATATAAATTACTCCTCCTGTACCATATATTGAAATACTGTGTAATATTATATCATACTTCAGTGTTATGTTATTAGGCAAGGATTGTCATAATTCTCAAAAACATCAGCATAAACAAGACATCTAAGCTGTAATTAAGTTTTCAACTGAGATTTTAATGAAGGTAATTGAGTAATTTTGCTTCAAATAGTTTAAAGTGCCAAACTGCCGATTGATAATTACAAACTAGATAGATGAGATAGATAATAACTTAAGGTAAAATAAATGTGCATAAATTTACCACTGATACATAAAGAGAAAGTGTAATTCATTACTGCTCCAACTTCTCATTCTTCTATCTTCCTCTTTATATATCTCATGGTCAATTTAATTGCATCTTGAATGTTCAGATTGATCGTATGTTTTCCAGTTTGATGTCCTTTTCGTTAATCTGTTGTTTTTTTATGTAGGTTATCCTAAATAACTTTTTCACTTTCTAGAAGTATCCATTTTGCTCCAATCCTCTGATTCTTTCATCTAGCCATAACATGTTTGCAATGATTTCTATTTGTGTCTTATTGTCTAAATCAATTAGTCTGTGGTTCCTAACTATTTTGTTAAATCTTGTTGGGTCTCCAGCCTAATTCATTAAGTTGCATTCTTTCATATGATTAGAATTCACAAATGTTTTGTGGACGTTACAATAGTGGCTCATTCCGTAGTTTACTATTGTCCTCCCTGAGCTTATAGCCATCATCGTGTCCATCACATTCTTTGTTAGGAAAAGCTTTTTTCTCTTTTAGAGTTTTTATTAGTTTTCCTGAATTTGGGTCTTTGCTTTCTTTGGTATAATGAATCTGTCTAGGTTTCCTTTAGCATTTTTCATGTTCTTCCGAACAAGTTGTTCAATAATATCTTTTGTTCCACTTTCTTTCATCTGGGTCACATTTTGTAGTATTTTGTTGTTGATGTCTCTGGGAGTTTTGAAGGCAATTCTTTTTAGTTGAGTCTCTATTTTGTCTATTTCCTCCAGCTTTATATATTTCGTTGCTACGAGTGGTGTGTATTTATAAATGACTAATGATCTAATCTATGCCACCATTATGGTATCACAAATTGTTGGGTTGTTTGATTTTGTGAGACTTTAGTACATCAGTGTTGTTCTTTTTATTTCCTCCCAAGTTTTCTTTAAAAATGATTTTGTATCTAGACAGATATTCATGCCCAAGTATTTTATTTCTTGTACTTTTTTTATTCCCTCAATTTCTTCTATCCTACAGAATTCTTTTGAGTCACTCATGAATAGTGTTTTTTTTGTGTTTAGTTTAAGATTATGGGAGATTTCAATCTCTTTGAAGCATTTTAGTACTTTCTCCATCTGTGTTTTATTTTTAATGTTGATTAGGATGTCATCCGCAAACGCCAACAATTTACCTTACTTTATCATCGAGCGAAGTTCTGGTTGTGAGTATATCGCATCTTGGAGGTAAATGTTGAACAACATTGGTGATAGCCTGCTCCCTTGAGCCACTCCTTTTTTTGCTTCTATTTAATTATCCTCATATATTATTTTATTATTTTTGTAAAGTTCTTCAATGAGATTTACTGTCTATTTATCTTGAGCTTGTTTTAACTCTTCCTTTCAGTATACTCATCAACTTGTCTTTCCAAACAGAGTCATACGCCTTTTGTAAATCTATGAAGAGGTATGCCTCTCTGCTCTTGCTCTTCCGTATTGATAGTTTTATGTGGTCCAACAGTCTGATAAGATTGATATGAGTACTTTTGTTTTCTTTAAAACCATTTTAGTAGTTCCCCGTATTTAGTAGTTCACTATTCTATTCCTGTAATTTATTTATTATAGCCTTTTCTATGATCTTACTTAAGTGTGAGTTCACCACTATTGGTCTTGTATTACTAATCTCTGGATACTAGTCTCCTTGGTTTTTGCTTAATAATATCAGTATCCCTTCTTTCAAGTATTAAGGAAACTTCCCAGCATTCATCCATTCTGCTATTTTATTGCTTATCGTTCTTTTTAATTTTTCTGATTTCAGAAGCATCTTTCCATCAAACCCGTCTTGTCCAATAGCTTTGTTAAAGTTACATTCCCCTATAGCTTTCTCAATTTCCTTTTCTTCGCAGAAACTCTGCCTTGTTTCATCATCGCTAACCATTTCTGTGTCTTAGCTTTATGTCATTGGGGTTCTTATTAGGCTTCTGTCATCTTTAAAGAGCTCGTTGTAATAATCTATTATTTACTTCACTGTTTCTTCCCCTGGTTGAACTCTTTCCTTGTTGATCGTCAACCCTTTAATTGGTTGGGCTTGTTTTTGATTTTTTGTGAGTCTTTTCACAAGATAGAAAAACCCTTTCACGTCGTTTCTATCCAAACATTGTTCCATGTTCCTTATTGCCTCTTTCCATTTTACTTTGGTGTCTTAATAGGTACTGTATCCTCTGTCCTTGTTGTCTTTGATTGCCCATTCCGGAGGTTATTGATACCCAATTCCTTGTTTTACTTTACTTTTCTAGTTTTTCTTCGAAGCACCTTCTTACTGGCCATTCTAGATCCTATCCTTTCAATTCTCTTCCTTCTTCAATAAATGTTTTCCAGCATTACTTCCTGATGTCTGAAATTCTTATACTCTTTTCCTTGTCTGCTATTTTCAAGTCATCATCTTGGCATTTTATCTTTAATGTTGCCATAATTAGCTTATGGTCAGTTAGTCTTAATTGATCCATTTCCCACTTCAAAGTTTCGACATTCGAGAAGATTTGATCGAGTTGGTTCCCTTTGGTATGAGTTCCCACTCCTTCGGGAATGGATTCTTTTAGGCCTTCTTTCTTTAGCCTTTTACTAAGTTCTTTTAGATGGAAGTTGAAATCTCCCATCACAATTATTTTCTGTTTGTTGCATTTCGATTTTATTGATTTTATCATAAACATCACTCTGTTTTGCAGTTGTTTGACTTCCTCATTCTAATACGGTGGGATGTATAATGAGATGATGTGAAGAGGGAAACCCCCTATATTCAAAATATTCCATGCCACAAATTGTCTTAAAGTCTTTACTGTCTTCATTTGGTACCTTCCACTGTTCATTGTTAACACTCCTCCGTTCCTAGCTAGTTATGTTTAGGTTATATCTTAGCTATTTAACCCGATTATCCTTTGAAGTCTTGTTTCTACAAGAGCAATAAAATCTGGGTTTTTGTCATCTATCTCCCTTAGCATTTAATCCTGTTTTAATTTGGAGTTCCATCCTCTTACATTCTGTAAGCATAGTTTAAATTCTATTTGTTCTGCGGGCAACTGTCTCTTTTTACTGATCACATCGTTCCTTCTTTTTGTGCGTTAGTTCTCCGCGAATCTTTCATTCCTTTTGACCCATCCTTCAGCTTCCCTTTGTGGTTAGATAAAATGAAGTTGTCGGTTGTTCTCGACCGTAATCGAGAAATTGTTCAAATGTTTGTAGTTATTACATTTATTATGAACATTCGGGTTTTTATGATGATAGATTTATTTATTCTACTTTGAATATTCAAAGTAGTCTTGAATGGATTTCTGGGTTTGTTGCTTTTTGTTGTCTCCTTCTTCCATGAAAACTGGTAGCTTTCTTCTTCCGCCATGGTGCTGGTCTTTCTCTTCCATCTAAGTTCTCGTTTGCCGCCCTTTTTTTAATTTCTTTAATTTTTTAAATCCCTAATTACAAACTATTTTTGTATTTTATTTAATATGTACTTTTTTCAAAACAAAATTTCACCATTTAAAGGACCAACATTTGTATAATTTGATTCGCTTTCAGTAAAATCTTTGTTATTGTTAAAGATAATGGGTCATTGTTGTCTTCCCTATGACAATAACTAAATCTTTTTTTAGTGAAGCTATATATTTACTTTCTTTATAAATATGAATCAAATTTCCTCTATAGCTGCTTATACTTAATAAACCAAGTATCTTTAGTAAATAAGATTTGTCTGCAATATTCTTTAAACATCTAATGCTATTGTTGACCAAAGTCAAATTTATTTTTGAAGCTTTATTATAAATTGATTTTCCATTTATTTAACAGTGGTAAATAATAATTAAATCTGAATTTAATATCTTAATATCATTTTCCCTCTTTATGGTTGAATCTTCTACTTGTTTGATATAGATAAGACCACCATTTAAAGATGTTTAATGATTTAAATTTAATTTTTTCAAATTTAATGTCTAAACACTGAACTAATAGCAATAGAAGTACTATTTCCAGAAAAATTGAGTCCTGGATCAAGGATTAATTGACTTAAGTTTGAGTATAATTTTAAGAAGTGATATCCAAAACACTTCCATTAAGCGTATTGATTGTAGACATAGTTGAATTATCAATATTTATTTTATTTTCCTACCCAGAAATTTACACTACAGATCCAGTTGTCTCAAAGGTGATAGATTCTATTATACTTTAATTGCCTAGTGAGGGTAATTATTCAATTCATAGAATTTAAAATCACTGAAATAATTACATTCACTTCTGAACATGAATTCATGAGGTTCGATATTGTTGTGAGTATAATCTTAAGACATATTCTCTATTATGACGTTAAATTAATCAAGTTACAATTTTCAGCTTGAATTTTATCAATTACACTATTTGAAATGTCTATGTTTTAATTACTTAATTATCCAAAATACTGAATAAAAAGAAGTTCGTAAACTATCCAGATATTAAGCTAGTGAATAAAAACTGTAAAATTATACCATTAGTTATATTTTTTCTATATTTAGGACATTTAAATTGAAATAAAGGTCAGAGCAGTTGCAATAAAGGGTACTAGTCTGATGTCATTGGGCTTTTGATATATAACTAGGTTGAAAAATTAATCATTAGAATTTATTAAGAAATAAGAATAAATGTTTTCATCAACATTTAAAAAAGCACTTTTAAAAATGTTCCAGTTATAAAATCTTATCAAAGTCATGATTGTAAATACGAATATAGTAGAATTAAATTGCACTTAAATTAGGTATTGCTCTTGAATCAAGTTGAAATTCCAGAATGAAAATTTACTTATGAATTCTATATTTCTAGAAATCCATAGAAATTATTACTAGAACAAAGCTTAGTCTGATATTTGCTAATAATTAGTAAGACTATTACCTCTGAATTTTAGTAGTTTCATCTAAGCATTAAATCTTGATTGAACCTCCATATGGTTCACAAACACCCACACTCCATAGAATATAGTTAAAATAACTGCTATTCGATGACGACTAGGTGTTGCATGATTAAATAAAAATTCATAAACTTTTGCGTATTATCTACTTTAATTTTAATAATTTAAAACTGCATAATCAAAAAATTTTAGTGAATTTTATAAAGAATTATTTTATATTAAAACTCTATCCTCTAAATAGTTTCTATTTTAATATTTACATAGTTATTGATCCGTTAATTTAAGAGTTAATTCATAAAGTATTATTAATGATTTCTAAACTGTGATTATAATAATGATTAGTTAACATAATAAGAGATTTTATTTGAAATTGAATTTTAACAGCGCCAAGAGATTGATAAGTATCAGTGATGAAATCAATTCTAATAAGTTTAGATCCCAGCTTTGGATGACTAAAAATTGCATAGTTATTGTTTTAAGATTGAAAGGGCCTTTAAAATTATCAAGATCTAAGCTAAACTTGTAAATTGAATTCCAGTAATAAAGTAATTAGAGTCAAGAGAAGCTATTACATAAATATTAAAATTTTTGGGGTTTATATTCTTTGTAAATAACGTTTAAGAAAATATCCTGAAAATTCAATGTAGATATTTCTTAGCGCTGCTACTGCAACAACTTGGAACACTGCGAGAAAAGAAATGAATTTAATTTAAATAATACAAATATTAAATGACTCCAAATTAATTAATTATAGTTAGAATTATTAATAGATAATCATATATTGTTAATTAAAATTTGAGGAATTAACTTAATAGGGATATAATTTGATCTCAAAGTATTTTTAATTAGTGGCAGTTACTTATTTACATAACTATTTTCGCATTTTATTTTATATCTCTTATTCAAATTTATTTTATCAATAATAATCATATTTATGTGATCACATTGAGATTTCTGGGACCCCTGATTTTATATATGTTGATAATATATAAGGGACTAGTCTTTTTTCACGTCAGTTCCTGCTCATCAAGGTCTGATTTTAGTAAATCCAAGAGTGGTTAGTTATATTTATAATACTCATCAACTTGTATGTCATGGACGATCTCTGATTTCTTTTTTCTTTCTCTTTGAGTTCGTTTCCAGCTCTAGTTTGAGGGTAATTAATTCTTTATGTCACTCTTCTTCAAATAAATTGAATACAATTCTTAGTAGGTTTGTTAATTATTCCGGATAAAAGGTCTTGATTTTTGGCTAGATTGAATTAATACTTAGTCAATGTACATTCGAAATTTAAAGGCTTGAGGATCATCGT
>ARYC01005425.1:0-42821 GCA_000711775.1 Oxytricha trifallax | reverse complement strand
AGCTCTCTGCATTTAATCATATATATAGTTTAAATTATTACTATAAAATGGCACTGTAAAATCAATCACTCTCTTCACTCTGTTGACAGTCTTGAAAGTAATACCATTTCTTCTATAAATGTTGGCTATAGTCTAAGGAGAGATGCGCATATCAGGAAACTTGCGATGAAATATTACAGCTCGCTAGTCTAGAGGAAAGTGTGCCCAATACTTTAAAGTCTTAGAGTCACAGAGGTAGTCAATATGATGCTATGAGAACTTTTATTTTCTAGCAGGATGCTTTCAAGTACCAGAATTAAAATGCTAAACAGCTAACATGCAGTGATACCTAACAGTAGAGGCACTCTTGTGTAAGAGCTTTGCTATAGCTGCATAATTCAGTACTGGTTTGACTTAATCTATATTAATACTCGTACTATACTTAAACTTAAGCAGTAAATCTAAATATTACTCATCATAAATAGACCCTCAATTTCGCTAATTTCTATTTCTCATATTGCAAATTGGCCTAATTTCTCTACTAACCCCAATAATACCCCAACTATATCATACAAATCAAAGCACTTATAAACCTCACTAAGGGGTTTTGGGGTTTTGAATAGAAGTTTTGTTTCTCGAGGAGGTCATCCAAATCAAGTTTGAACTTAATTTGGAGGGCCTCTTAAAATAATTTAAAATTATTAGGAGTATTTTAATGGAGACAGATTGATAAAAATGGAAATCAATCTGAGAAACTTGGAGCAAGTTTTTCAATACTTCTCCGCATATATTTTCAAAGTTGACCTCCAGCAGGTCCTCCCTATTTAGTAGTAAGATTTTAATAAACTTAGAATGGATATCCATAATTTCATATTTCATTAAAATTTCTAGAAAGAGGAAGCAAGATAGAGTCTATGAATGATGCAATGAAGAGAATTTAATCTCAAGATTTGATAGGAAAATTTCGAATTAAAGAGGACCTTTACAGATATTTGGTATAGCAAGGTAAGTTCTTAAGTAAGATTAATATATCCATTATTATTGGGTTGTTCTTGCCGACTTAGGAAGGAACTAAAATCTCATTCTTAAAAGCCTTACTAAGTGAAGAGAAAAAAGCTTTCAAGTCTAATGAAATTAGGATGATTGAAATTCCTAACTACCCCGAAATATCAGTGACAAACCTATTTGACGATGCTATGAGTGATCCGGATGTAGCTCTCTGCCTTCCATCAAAGCTAAAACTCTCTAATAAGTTATCAGAAAGAAACTTATTCTTTGGTGTTCTTGAAACTCTGAAACCTGAGTACTTAAATGAAGTTATTTACGAAGCTCATAAGTAAAGCTACAGCATCTCTCCTGAAGAAAAAGAGAAGCAATGTATTAAAATCAGTGACACTTGGATGTAGGAACTTCTGAAGCATCCTTTCATCTCAAGTAAGCTTAGTCTTTTAACTTTATAGAAAAATCTGGAACTCCTATATACTTGATGAAAGAGCGCAGCAAATTAATAGAGAATGAAAGTTTCAAGTAAAGCATGAATTAAGTAAGAGACTCTTCAAAGATTTATAAAATCAGACGAGATGAACATAGATGCAAGAGCTGGCCACTAAGAGAAGAAACAAAGGCCCAAGCAAGCCTTAAGGAAGAAAAGAAAGAGAAGCCAAATCCCTTTACGGGCAAATTTAATATGTGAACTTATTCATTCATTTAAATCTAATACTTGTTTATAAACACAAAATCTAATTTCTCTTGCGCATACTTTAGCTTTATCATCGCTGACTCTTTTAGTAGCATTCTTTATAAAATCGACTGTATCTATCTTCAAGTCGTGCATTAAGTGATAGAGTAGAAGTTTCTTGTAGTGGCCTTTCAATAACCCCCAATATAATTTTCAATTCCATTGAACTAAGGGCTGTAAGGAACATTAAATACAGGTGTTATATTTAGCCTTTCATATTCTTTCCTTGAGTCTTTAGTTTTATGAACGACAAGTTATCAACGAATAGAATAATCTCTTAGTCAGCGTACTTATCTCTTAGTTATTGCAAGAACTTAATAAATTATTCAGTCTTTATAGAACGAGGGTGAATAACATAAGTCTCGAGGCCACTATCTTCACTTATTCCACCAAGAATAGCATGAGTTTACACCTTACCTTTTAGTCATAAACTTCTTTATTACTATACCTCTTGTACTAAGACCTTGATATAAAGGTATTGAATGTAAATACTGCCTCATCAGCGTGTATGAACTTTATATTATGCTCTTAAGACCTCTGCATTTAATCGAATATATAATTTAAATTAGTCTTATAAAATGGAACATTTAAGTCAATCACTCTCATAATGCGATTGACAGTCTTGTAAGATATTCCGTTCTTTTTATATATGTTAGCTATCGATTAAGCAGATATGTGAAGCTCAGGAAATTGGCGATGAAACATCACAACCCTCTAGGCTAGAGAGAAATGAGCCCAGTATTTAAGAGTCTTATCATTAATAAGATATTCAATATGATGATGCTAAAATTTTAAGGGTCTCTTAGGCTTAGAATTAAGATGCTATCTCTTTAAATTCAATGCTAATAGACAGTGAGTCCTTACAGTTGCTGGAGATTTATGGAGTAGCCTTGTTATAGACGTATAATTCAGAACAGGCTTGAGTTATTCACTATATTCATCACATCCATATCGCAACTTAAACAATAAATCTATATACTCACTGTCATAAACTGACCCCAAACCTCGCATATAATAACTTAAAATACTAATATTTAAACATTAAACCCCTACATAAACTCTATTAAAACCCTAATAAATTATGCACTAATAGTCTACTTTTATAAAAAAAACTCAATCAAACTACTGAAAGGGTTTTGGGGGTTTTGAATTGTGCAGACTTGCCACTTAATTGTATTTAAAATTATTTAAATAAGCAATTATATTTAATTATTTATGTCAAATTATTTAATAAAACAACATAAATTAGCCACTTTTATTTTTTTCTTATTTTAAAATTTATAGAAAATCTATTCAATTCTCATTATTAAATTAAAACGGAATCAAAACGAACATCGCCTAAATTCCCACCCAAACCGTTACAAATGAAAACTTACTTAAATAATCTTTTATACCACTTTCCAACCTGTATCGAACATAACCTGCAGTGCTAATCTCACTCAAGGCTAACTAACTCATCTACAGGATTTTACAAAACTCGGGGATGACTACCAGACTTAGTAAGAGAGAAAGATCCTTCATTCTTAGGACATGATACCTATTACATAGTTTCAAAACTTTCTAAGTCTATCTGAGCAAAGAGTCAAGCTTTCAACATGCAGCCACAGGGCAAATTATCAATTTCCTTACACGCTGGAAACTAAAAAATCAGCTTGCTCTCTAATTACTTCAAAAAACCATGAAGATCTCTATGGAAGCACACAAAAGGTCACTTCCACTTAACAACTCCTTCTCAGACATACCTGACTCCTATCTAATAGGAGAAGACTCAGAACTATTTAGTGCCCCTAGGAAGACGCCACGTCACAGATCGGTACCTACCCGACCAGAAAAAATTCTGGTCGAAACACCCAATTATAATCTGATAGACTCTACAACCTATCAACATTCTATAACTGGATAGGGAAGTAGCTTCGTATAGTTCTTCAGGGAGATGCTATAACAAAGACTAGAAGAAGATTAAAATACTTAACCCTCAACCTAATCAACAAACCTTACAGATACTGTTATGGAAGAAGTTAAACAATCTACTTAACCTAAATATTAGTAAGAAGAGGAAAAATATCTATTTAACACAACCTAGTCAATATAAGAACAAATAAGACCCTAAACAAATAAACAACTCAAGTAGATTGTCCCTCAGGAACCCTCACTTAAACAAATCCTTTACTTTAAAGCTCAGAATACTAAACCTTCCATTGATTTGACTGAAGAAGTACTAAAGAGGTACAAATCAAAATATGGCTCTAACTCATTCAAATAGTTAGAAAAATATCTCTTCTTACTCAAAAACTTGGAAGCAAAGAAAAAGGTATTCACTAGAAAAGAAAACTAGAACGCACTCATCTCCTATAGGAGACATATTGAGGACACAGTCAGGGGAAAGGTAGGCCGACATCAACAGGCCCACATTAAAAACATAGTAGATGCAATAGAAGTCTACGAGAAAGACAGCTATCAATTCAACCCAAACAAGGAAATCTATAAAGAACTCTACTCTGATTATATAAGGGTTCTGACTCACGTAAGAACTCAAATAAACTAACAACAACAATTTGAAGGAGGTGAGATGGAAATCACTCCAGATGATCCACCTTACCAAATAGATAACTCTGAATGGCAGAGTTATTCAAATCACTGTAATAGTGATGACGACTGGGAGGACTATTGAAATAACTCCGAAAAGCAAAAAATTGAAGCTGAAAAAATTCGTCTGTTGACACTGTAGAAATGATGAATAACTCAAATTGAAATACAAAATTTTGGGGGAAGTTTCATGCCTTGGTTTATGATAATAAAAAAATTTTAGGGAAGTTTCCTGCACTTTTTTTAATTTTTAAATTTTTAATGTTTTAAAATTTAATTAATCTTTTTAACAACTATCAACCAACTTCAGGACTAATTTCATTGTTATAATTATACTTTAATTTATTAATCAATGGTCAATATCCATCTTTAAATTTTTTAAATTTTGACATTTTTCATCTGATATTTGTAGGTTATGTCTTTAAATATTATATTGCTGTTCTATAGAAATTCCAAATATTGTATCCAATCGTGAGTGAAATTCTGATTCAATTTATCTTGTTCTTACCAAGCCTATATAATGTTATACAGTATTTCTTGATCTGCTTCAATGATTGACAATATGCTCTTAATATTTAATGGGTCATAAAAATATTAAATTTGTTTATTTATGTAAAATTTATTAAATTTAACATAAAGAAAAAAACAGTGCAGTAAACTTCCCCCCCAAATTCTATAGTAAAGGTTTTTAGTTTAATTAAAATTAAGACTAGTCACATGAAAAAGGACTTGATCCTAAACAATTATTAATATACTCGGATAGCCCTTGAGCTCTCGATGTGAGTTAATTATCATTATTATTATTTAATTCTCCATAATAATATAAAGCATATAAGTGAATTGAAATAATTGATTTATATATGCAAAAACCATTATTTCTAAATATTACAATTAAATACTCTTTTTTTAGTATATTTATTTGATTTAAAAAATAAAAATTGAATAACTAATTATTTAAATTTTAAGATAAGTTAATAAATATATAAGAATGTATGAATGTATTAATAATATTATATTATATTTTTAGACTTAATTAGCTGATAAAATTATAGTTAATTAATAAATTAATTAAAAAATGTATAAGGGGATGTAATTTTGAATTGAAATTTTAAGATTATTTAATAACATTTTAAATTAAAATTGATATATAATAATTGAACACTCTCCTATTGTATCAAAAAAAGAAAAATGATGGACTTGAATAAAAGCTCTTGAATTAGAACATCTATAAATAATATAATTATAATAATTATATATTTAATGTATAAATCTATCATTCAGTCCTCCCTTTTATGCAATTTGTAGAGCAATACAATTCTCTAACAACTTTAAAAGATAAAGTTTAATGAAACTTTGTTAAAATAGCATATATTTATTGAGATATATAGTGCTTAACTTAAAGTTGACACATGTATATCATTAATAATTGAAATAATTTAAGTTGAATTGCTGAAGCAGCAATTTTCTTATAGCCCATACGAGTATGACCTGGGAAACACGTAGGTTAATTAAGCCTCTTTGTCCACGTAGACTCATATGATAAATACGATGACTTTTGAGCAGGTGGAGCAAAGTTTGTTCTTTTTCAAGATATCAGAAAAGCATTCATTAATCCCTTTGAATAATTTGGTAGGAGTAGCAGTATTTTATTGTTTAATTTCTTTCATAACTAACTCAATTTAAGAGATTTTAACTTCAATATATAGACTTAATATGTTTTTAAATATCTAATAGTGAAAACGGCCTTGCTGAATTTTTGTTCTTATTTGCCTTAGATTTAATGTGTCATTGTACTCTGCGTTGGCAAATTATATAATTAACTATTGATATGTGAATTCTTTGATTCAGCTCACTATGACTAAGAAAAGGTTTTCGTCATCTAAAATGGTTTTGATAAACATATCTCATTTAAAGTTTACTGTTTTATTTACTATATTCCCAATCGCTATAAAAAATAGTTTGAAAATGTAATAAATTACTCTAAAGATTTCAAATAGTTATTGTTTCTTTTAGTTTATCTTGGGTGATGCAATTTATTACCTGATAAAATCTCATCCAGGTCGCTTAAAGCCTTCGTTTAAGACACAATTACAGACTAAATTAGGCGATTGCATGAAGGTGCTAATTAAGCATGAAGAGATTGAACTTTTTGACAGATTAAAGCTTAGTGAGAAATTTGGAATGTCCACATTAATGGTATTAAATTCAGATATAAACCAACCTCACTATTTTATAAATAAACTTTGTTTATATTTAATTAAAATAAAATATTTTGTATTTTTATAATATCAAATTACTTAGAGACTTTGTTGGCTGGAGAATATCGCAGATCTTAACTTGAAAATATACAAAAGGGGAAAAAGAAATCAAAGCCTTGCAAATGCTGGGAAATTGTTAAGTATATTATTAAATTAAAAAGTTAATAGATGGCACGAGGCTTTTTGTCACAAAACTTCTAAATTTAATATCAGAGTGCCTACTCTGTCATGGAAGCGCAAAATCTGCTAGATTTGTCTCCTATACTTATTCCGGAGGTTAAACCTAACTGGCTTCAGTCAGTTCTTCAATCTGAAATTTCTGAAGTTGGCTTTCAGAATCTCGATACATCGGAGTCACCGGACCCATTGTAGATCCATACTACCTAGTAGCCTCCTATTTAGTGCCCAGACCTATCTTCAGAATAACATACCGATCTGTTTCTAGAACAGAATAGTTTACCGATCTCTGGCAATGAAAACATCTAAGCCCTCAGGTAAAACACTAACCCTACTAGATTAGACAAGATGGTCATCCTCGGATCTCACTTAATCAAACCTTACTACCTCTGGTGGAAGAGAACTAAGATCAAAATTTTCAGAGGTACTCCTCAAGGTGGAATACTTTCGCCCCTCCTTTTCGTTCTAGTACTAGATACTGCCCTCAAAACCTTTGAGATTAAATACAACTTCCAAATCTTTAAGTATATTAAGATCTATGCTGATGACATGGTCATCATATTCTAAGCTGATCACGATATCCCACTTATAAAATAACAACTAAGGGAACATCTTTTCTCATTCGGACTCATTATCAATGACGCTAAATGTGCTGAAATCAACAAAGGCTAGTTCAAATTCGACCTTAGAGCCCAAACTCACTTCAAATACTTAGGAGTGGAAATCCACAAAGATCCTGTCAAAAACTTTCAATTCCTCCTTAAGTTGATTTAAGACGAACTCAAGAACACTTACATAAGGCTCTTCAAAGGCGACTAAGCCCTCTACAGTAGAGTGTATCAACAGTACATTTACTCTAAATTCCAATTCAAACTTTGCCCTCTCCTCTTAAAACTGAACAACGACGACTTCTTTAAAGTAATCGACATTCTCAAAAGGAAACTAGTAAGCTTTACTATAAAGGCCGATCCAATCCTCAAAATGTTCTTTAGCAACTAACTAAGAACTTGACTCTTCCCCATTCCATATGGAATTGTACATAGCCCACATGGTTGGACGAAAATACAACATCCCTGACATCCAAAACTATCAGTTCCAAAATATCGAACAGATCTCAGTGGAGAAAATGTAGAGGATTCTTTCAAACCTCTAAACATATGCGGGAATTGGTTACATAAGCATCATATATCTAAGAAGGAATATTTCCTTAAGCTTCCCCTAAAATACTTTCCAAACACCCTAGCAGTGGCCTTACAAAATGGCCCAAAATTCTTTGGGAAAAACTTCAGATGCTCAGTGTGTAAAGGCATTTATGCCAGACCTTGTTATAATCATCACCTACCTACTTTCCGTGATGAAGTATCTGCTACAATCCAAGAATTAATTCAACTCATGAAAGAAAGAGAGGAACTCTAATCAGAAGACGAAGATTAATTCTATGAGACAATGGAGACATGCCAAGAACAATTAAGATTCATTAAGAACAAACTCAAAGCTTCCGAGATTAGGATCAAAAGTCATCTTTGGTAGTCATACCAAGAGTTGACAACAAAAAGGGATTCCGTCCTTTCTTAATGATATGCTCAGGGGGCTTTAAGCCCTCGATGCGAGTTATTTATTTTTTTATTATTACAATACAAGAAGGTTGAAGAAACACAATTATGTAAAGGAAATTTTCATCAGAAGAGAAAAACTAAAAAAATCATTAAATTATTATGAAAAAGCAAATATTTGGAGATAGAGCCAAATTTTTCGGAAGTAAGCCACTTTAAAAGACCAGTAACTCCCTACTAAATTACAAAATATTGTCAAAATAATCTCCTTCTAGAACTGAAAACGCCAATAACTTTAATTTATTGTTAAAAGTATATTATTATATTTATCTAATAAATCTTTCGATTTTCCTTAAAATAATTGTTCATTATAAGAGATGGAAATATAATTTCTATAACAATATTTATGTTTAAAAAATTAATAACAAGCAGTACCTAGACGAAGAAAATCATTTGCTTAAAGACGATAAAATAGCTCTGGAATCCCTATTTTACAGTTTAATTAGAATTACCAACACACTTCTGAACGACAGCCACCTAGCTCACTCTTTCAATCTAGTATTATATATTTTTATTTAAATTTATTGGAACATTTTCTAAATATTGAAGAATATTTTACTATTTGTAATTTAATTTTAAAACCTGCAAGAGCAACTAATGACAATTTTATACCTACCCCTGATTACTCTCTCTACAAGCTACCAAACCATATTTATAGATTCTTACTAGGAACTATCCAGCAGATTAAGATTAAATGCTGATATATTAGAACATAAATTTACATATTTAATGTATGATAAAAACACGGGAGTTGCCTGTAAAGAATATTCTCTTTAGACTTTGTTGCGAAGATCCAACTTATATTTATAAAATAAAATGATAGTTATATGTAAAATTGTTATTGTATATTATACATACTATTTGTGATCCTTTTAAGACAGCATGACATGTATGAATAATCATAGCTAGGTCAGTTAATTATAGAGACAGTAAACTCATCAATTTGGGACTGGGGGTCTGAATACAAGAATGAGTAAAAATTTGACTATCTCAAATAAAAATGATTTCACCAATAATCAGAGTGTAATGATAGAATTTTATAGTTCTATATTTATTTGATTATTATAAAATTATATTATAATAAACTTATGTAATTTTTATATGGTAGATTAAGGATGGACAGTTCTCAACGATAAAATAGGAACTATTCTAGAATAAATCGCTAAGCACCAACTTTGGTAATATTTACTATAAGTTGACTTTTAGCACAAAGATTTGGAGAGATAACTTCAACAAGAAATTTAAGAGAAAGAGTTGAAAAAATAGAGAGAAAATAATTTGCATTAAGATGTTTCAAGCTCCAGGAAAAATCAATTCTAAGGCATGTAAATAGAGCTATTTATTATAAAATTATGTTATATTATTAGTAATTTTAGGAATTTAAGTAGTTAAATGTCCAAAATATTAAGTTAATTAGATAAATTTTATCATTTTTTATATAAAAGAGCAGAGATAAGCAGCAACTCCCACGTTGAAAAGAAAGAAAGCTTTAAGCACGCTAAGCATAAAAAGTAGCAATTTAGCATTGGCAAGTGCTAATAATTCTAATAATTCCTCTGCTTTTCAAAGAAAGTAAACTCTCCAAATTGATACTTAATTAAAAAGCGATTAATAAGAGGAAGTTAAAAACGATATTAAGTAATAATTCTCTAAATTTTCATAGTTTAAGATGAGAGTTATTAAACTTTGAAATTTAATCGATTGTATATAAATAATGAATCTTACTTAATTTTAATTTTTTATATAAATGTGATTATTTTAGTGTAAAATGATATTATCAAATTAAGTTTAAGAAGCCGCATGATGATATACAATCTCCTTCTATTTTTGTAAAGAGATTAGTGTGGTCAAGCTTCAGCTGGACTTCCGGGAGGCTTTAACAGTGATGATGACGACTTGAAAACACCATCATAATTTTTTATATTTCTAAATGAATTTGGCATATTTTGCTAATAAGAGCAGTATATTATAATTTATTTCTATCATAAACACCAATTGAAGTAAGCTCAAAAGAGCCTCTTAAAATAGAGAGAATCAGTAACGACATAGTAGCCACCTAATTAAGGTTCAAGGGTGCTTAAAAATAAAAAGATAACTGCATCGAAAATTTATTCAAAAATTCATAAAATTACTCTCTTATATTATTGAAATAATTTGTAAAATTTAGTAGATGCAGATTATCAAGAAATGAGAGAAAAATTAAATACATTTATTCTCTAATCCCTCACATTTACATAGAGAAAGCTCAATTTTAAGGGAAATAATGCTATAGAATAGTCTAAGTAAAAGCAGCTTAGGTGGCTCATTCAAGAACTAAGACCAGAGAATCGATTGGATTAGAAGGATAAAATAAATATAAAAGATTAATTAATGTTGTACATAGGAAAGTTTCATGAATAATTTTATTGGAAATATAAAAAAGTGAAAATTATAAATTAATGGTCACAATTTATTAAAGCAAGTTCAAGATTTATTATAATTAAAATAAAGATATAAATAAATCATGGAAGTGGCAGCACCATTAGTAGATCAATCAATTGTTACTAATAAATTTCTACTCCATTTATTTCTTTAATGACTCTACATGTCATTTATTATATTAAATATTTAATTTATTTTATCAACCACTTACTGACTTTGTACTCTTCACAAAACCCCAAAAAGTGAAAGAAATGTCTAATCTATCCAAGTTAATTTTTTACTTGAGAAACAGAGAACCTGAAGATTAAGATTTTAAAAACGATATCATTTTACCAGAAGCAATTATCGCAAAAGTAAGTCAATTTAAATAATAATAATGCTATTTTTATTGAGTTAGTTTTGACAAAGTTTATATTTATCTATCATTTTGGTATTATAGTGCTTTCAATTGCTAAGTAAAAATAAGAAAAGTAATTCGCCTATGTCTATGTTTACTAGAAAGCAAACTGAAAGTGAATTATGTATATATTAGAAATTACTTACAGTTTTATTGATAAAAATTAAATCTAAATTAGATCAGATAATATTAATGCTGTTGTTATTTTTTAAGTTTTCTAAATGTTGTTTTAATTTTAAAAGTGATGCGATTGACGATGTGGGGGGGGTCTAAGTCGGTACCACTCAATTTTTGAAATCCTAAGTTGGTACCACATAAAAAAAATTTTTTTTTATTCAAAAATATTATAAGTAATTAATAATATATTAAAAATCTCATCTTAGGATTCATTTGGTTTTTTTTCATTTTGACATGTCTTCTCTAAAGAGCTTTCATTAAAAATTCATGCAAATTAAATTTTTCATCGCTTACTGTGCTGTAAAAATTTTCAAAAATGTTTTTTAGTTAAAACCATAAGCTTTCAATTTAGTTGTAAAGTGAAGATAACGAATTGATAAAGAATATGAGAATTTAATCAAGATTTAAAGTGTAGTTAGGGTCTTTAGCTGCGTTTACTGTCTTAATTCCTCTCCATTGTCTTTATTTTCATCATCACACTTTTCTTTGCTTGTACTGTTTAGAATCCTGAAGACTATTCGCATCTGATACTTAGCATTCCTGCTGTCAACGAGAACTGCTTTTTAGGTGCTGCTGGTGAGTCCGCCGCCATAGCTAGCCACAAAGCTGTCTTGCTGGAGATCCTGGTTCAGTGAGAGACTCCATTATGTTTAGTGGAAATTTAATTATTTTCAGAGATTTAGTAAATTAAATCAGGCCTATTAAAACTTTTTAAGTTTTAATGTTTGAGAAATTTTTATCATGCAAATTTTTTTAATCTATAACGAATTTTAATTAGAGATGTTTTTATTAATTTTAGGCTTAAATATATTAATTCAAACTAGGCCTGATTTAATTTACTAAATCTCTGAAAATAATTAAATTTCCACTAAACATAATGGAGTCTCTTACTGAACCAGGATCTCCAGCAAGGCAGCTTTGTGGCTAGCTATGGCGGCGGCTTCAGTTGTAGCACCTAAAAAGCAGTTCTCGTTGATAGTAGGAATGCTAAGTATCAGATGCGAATAGTCTTCATGATTCTGAACTGTACAAGCTAAGTAAAGTGTGATGATGGAAATACAGTCAATGGATATGAATTAAGACAGTAAACGCAGCTAGAGACTCTAACTACACTATAAATCTTGATTAAATTCTAATATTCTTTATCAAATCGTTATCTTCACTTTATTACTCTTAAAATTTCTTGGTCTTGTATTTTCATTGTTGATTTCATCTTCATCTTACATTTCAAAATCTTGACCTTATTATTTTTATTCTTCAACTTCTTCATCATAAACTTCATAATTTTCATTATCATTTTCTCCATCATCATTTGATTAATATTATTGTTGCTATTATTTAATAACATATTATATTTGAATTCCTCATGGATAGGTGTGTCATTTCTTGATCTTAGTTTCACATTCAGTTAACATACACTGCATTTCACATCTCTCAAGAATCCCAATATCTTAAAGTGCTTCAATAACATTTTTGATATCCTTAATAAATTGTAAAACATCAATAATTTGATCAACTGTATTTACAATATCTTTATGTCTTTTTTTTACATTAAAATTCTTTATATAATTAATCTAAAAATGTTATCAAAATATAAAATAAGTTAACTTTAAAATAAATATTTATATTTTTGAATGAAAAAATATTTTTTTATGTGGTACCGACTTAGGATTTCAAAAATTGAGTGGTACCGACTTAGACCCCCCCCCGACGATGTGTATTCTAATTCTTCACTTGGTAACTGTAAGTCCAATTTATAAGAAGCATTTGTAATTTTTTCTCAAAAGTTTATATTAGTTTCAATTGTGTCTTATTGAGTTTTTAAATATTTTAAGTCAGTTAATAAATCTAAAATACATTTATGGAAACTGAATTATCATGAGAGTGAGTTTTATAATATAATAAATAAAAATTCATAATTGAAATAATTTAAATAATTACCTGCCATTTTAATTTATATATTGATTATATTTATTGGATTAGAAGAAGTCACTTATTACTTGAGCTACAAATATATATCTTAATATAGTCTTTCTGCACATATAATGAGTGGATTAAAATGCCATTTTTATTTTATAGGATGCTGGATTTATTCAAAATCACACTTTTTTTATTTGTTCCTTCAAGCATTTACTATTTATTATATTGGAATATTTTTTAAGCTGAGAAATAATCATAAATACTTAATATAAGCATATCAAATTATTATTAAGGAATTTTAGAGTTTGCTAAAATTATTTATGTTTATTAATTATATTATTTTGGATTGATCAGACCTTTTTATGAAAGTAGAGGATTTAAATGATTTAATGTATGCTTATCTGTACCCTTGCAAGTTAATATACACCTTCAAAATTGCAAGAAATTTTATAACGATTTATTTATTTTTTTTCAATAGACTATGAGCATTATCCAAACATAAAATATTTATTATATTTTACTATTTAATTCGTATTAACTGTTTTTATTATAATAATTATAGTTTTTTAAGTATTTTTTTTTAGGAATTTAAAAGGAGTATAAAAGTTATGATCAATTAAATATTAAATTAAAACAGAAAACAAGTTTCTCTAGGAAGTGTTTTATGAGGAATTCAAAGATTTACTAATTACCTTGGCGAATGGACACTATGATTAAGTTGATGATTCTTATTTACTCAGAATTTACTATTCCCATAATAAAATTAAAATATATTTAATTAAATTGAATATAATTCCAATCATTAATTTAATATTTATTAAACTTCAACATTATTAAAACTAAATATAATTTAATATATTGGAAATTGTAAAATTGTGTAATATTTGATATTCTTTGAGTAGAAAATATTTAGATACGGATCTATGAATAGATTGCATGAGTTAACCTCAAGTCTCCTTAATTTCTTTAAATCCTATTGTAATTTAACAAAAATAATTAGATACGTTGTTGATTTTAACTTATACTATTTTATAGATTATCCTGAGAATATAATTATTAAAATTTAATAATTTTTATTAAATTTAATTATGTTTTATTCAAATATAAAATATATCTTTTGTATTTTACAGTTTTTATAAATTTCCCAAAGACAATTACTCAAATTTTATATATAGATAATACTTCTAAATTAATCATGCATGAGATATATTTATAAATTTATTTTAAAAAATAGAATTAAGGACGTTGAAAATAGTGAGTTCTTAAGAAACATCAAAGCATATAAAACACTAAAAACTAAAATGTTACAATCTGAGCTGAATTCTCATAAAAGATAAGCTCAAAACACCTCAAGCAACAGACAAGATGATAAAGTGTAACAAAGTTTACAGTAAATCACTGTATTATTTATGTTATTATTGGTCAATCCAATAAAAAAAGAAAGTAGTTTTTTCGTGATTTCTTATACACTTTTTTTTAATTATATAAATAGACTTAATAAAATCACTGTTAAGATCACTAACGATGTGAATAAAATTCTGTTCCAGTAGTAAGTCCTCACCACACTCCTCGAACTGACTCACATGAAACACACTTTTCACGATTTGTGCTGGAAGGAGATCGATGAGACACTTATGCATGAGTACTCTGTCGACATCAATCATAGAAAATTGTATTAGTATCTCAAGTTTGCCATTTTACTAATGAGATTAATAATAATATTACCTTATTTATAGATAAAAATATATATAAAATTCAGATAGTAAATAATCTTGAAAATATTTATTGATATATACTAAAATGAGAAAGCAGGATAATTAGACAAACCAAGAAATATTCAGAATATTGGTGAATTAAGAATAATAAGATAAATATTTCCAAATTGATTATAAACCCTGGAAGTTAAACCCTTATTGTTAGGTATTTATTTTAATAACTTAGAGAATATTCATAAATTTAACAATAATATTAGGATAAAAAAATAACGAATTAATAAAATGTTACTTGATTTTATTTGTTAAGGTGGAGTTGAGGAACGATTTAGTAAAAAATTCTGGGGGAATATAATATAAAAGATTAAGAAGTTCTTGATACATCATAAGAACTAAAGTGACTTACTGGAGCACTATAGCGTCATTCTCAAGAAAATGTCTGATTTTATCAGTGATTAAATAAATCATCATCTCAAGAAAGATAACCATTAATTTTAAAGTCAAGTATATATATATTTAAGTTGAAAAAAATAAAAGTAATTTATATGAAAAACCCTGTTTTCACATAGAAACAGCCATAAAATCTACCACCAGGTTTCTAGAAACTTGCTGCGAATTAACCAGCTTCTAGAAAGTATCAGAATCTCAACTATATAAAATATTAAATGTGAAATATTTTACCATAATCATGTTATTTCAATGAAGTATTTGATAACTATAATAAAATACAAGAATATCGCTATATAAATCTTATAGATACTTCATAAGTTTCTCAGCAGCAAACTCAAGATGTAAGACTCTTAGAAAGAGAAAAGGCTTAATTGCAACTTAGAGGATTGATATCATTAGCTGTAGATTTACTCTAAAATTACATAGATTTCAAGAAAGACTAACAAGAAAATTCTACAAATAAATTTATCACTCTCAGTCTTAATTTTATAAACTATAAGAATGATTTAAAACTGATAAATCTTTTCAGTTCTAAATTTTACATTGATAATTTCAGAATTTGTTATTATTAGGCATACTTAGATCTAATCCAGAGATCAGCCTTCCAAGAAACAATCCTCCCTGAACTGAAGAGACTGACCATGCTCCCCCAAACCCAAGCCATATTCTTCATCGAATCACTCATCCAGATCTACTTCTTTGACAAGGTGGAGATTCAGTACATCAGCTCAATTGATCAATACAAAAACTTCGATGATAATCAGCTTAAATACGCTAAGAGGAACTATTTGCCTAAGGCTTTGGAATTTCTAGTCCAATCTGTAGTGGATGCAATTAAAATATATATATATATATATACTGAAAAAAGTGGGAGTAATTTAAGCAAAAATATAGACTATTAGAGGTCATTGTTTTGGATATTACTTTAGTTAGAAGAAAAAAATACATTATACTTAAATAGAATACAAAGCTTTTTTTTTCTTCTAAATACATTAAATTTAGAAGAAAAAAAACAATTAATGCAATAACTCAGAAAGAAAAATTTGAGAAGCAGACTAAATTGCTGATTGCAAATGCGTTTATTTAAACTTTTCACTATCATATAGTGGAATTTTTCACTGCTAGTGGCATCCAAACTCAAAGATTTTCTAAGCATATAAATATAATAATATATTTAATTTAATAAACAAATTCTTTGAATGGCAAATATTTTCAGGTAAATATGGTAATTAAAATATAATAATTGTATAAAATATAACGTACTCCTCAATTTCATTAATTAAAATATATTTAAAGTATATTAGCGTGCCAATTATTAAGAACATAAAAAAGTTGATGATTGAATTGAGAGAGGAGTTCAATGATAGACCTGATTTAATCATTAAACTTAAATAAATCATTGAAAGAGCCTTTTAAATTCAGCCCAATCCATTCAATATATATATATATATATAAATATTTATTATAAGTTTTGATAATAAATGTTGAACTCTACTTAATACATTGTAGTTTTATTATTTTATATATTGGTGTTTAGAGAATTCTTTGGATTTTTAAGAGAAATATTCTACTATAATAAAGGCATGGACGATATCGATAATAACTTGGCTTAAGACACTCTTAAGATTATTTAGTCATATATCTAAATTATATTATTATTAATATCATTATAAATATATATTATTTTAATCATTATTATTATTAATTTGACTTTTTTGAGATTTTGAATAACTTGCTGAAAAACAAAGATGAAAACGATTGATCATATAAACACATGAATTTAATGAACAGCGACCCACTTAATAATAATAACACCATTTCTCAATAGCAGTATTACCTATATCAATAGAACAATTCGCAACAGTAAATGCAAAGATATCAATAAAATATATTATCAGAATTCTATTTGGAGTAAATACTAATAAAATGATGTTAAAAAGAGTTTATATAAAGATATTGGTTATAGAATTCTAGAATTGTGGATAAATCACCGGTGAGTTAAGATTTCCAGCCAGTTGATTATTTCAACTTTTCTGAGCAGGCCCCAGGGTTAGTTAGTGGAGAGTGCTTTTTCTTTCCATCAGATAAATTAACATATATGATATTAACATGAATTATACTATCATATATATATATATATGGTGTAGAAAAAGTACTAAAATTCAATTCTTTTCAGATGGAATTACAATATCGATTATGTTTAAAATTGATCTTTGTCAGCTCAAAAAGCATCCAGACCCTAACATGACACTAATCCACCTCAAATCTAAATCTGCCAATCTCAATTTAATATTTTCAATAATTATTCTAAAATTCTTGATGGATGATGTTAATTTATATTATAATTCTTTTTAATATATCAATAAGCCAATGCCTATAATTCACATATCAATCTATGACAATAAAATGAGAGTAAGAAATTATTGAATAAATATTCTTAAACGTTTTAGATTTGCAGTGAGTCATTTGATTTGGACGACAACAGGCACTTGCTGGTTATGAGATTCGAAAAGTATCAAAAATTTAATAGTAATAGCGCACATAAATTAAATGTCTACCTCGATAATCTCACTAAGCCTATATCTTATATATTTATATTATTACTATATATAATTATAATATATAAATACAAAATTTAAGTTATTAATATAAATTGGAAATAGTTATTAGTTATGGGGGATGCTATTGTTTTAAATAAAAAATGGAAAAACAATTAGTGAATTTAATTAATAAAAATCTGAATAGACAAAGCAATTTAAATTCACATTACCAAAAAATCATCAATTTCTTATATCTTTTATGGGTAATATAACTTTTATTCTTAATTTTTTTATTTAGTTGTAAAATTGAAGAGTTATCAGAAACAGATGGTAAGCCAAAATATTATTAAATATTTAATTAAATTAATATAATGAATTAATTTTGTAATTTTATTGGTTGGATATTTTTATTGATAGTAATTTTAGAAAAAATTTAGTCTATAAATTATAAATTAATATAAAAAAATTAAAATAAACTGACTCATCTATTTTACGGTAGAATGACCCTGCCATTCGCATTCTCAGCTAAATTTGACTTTGCACATAAAAATTTTGATGTGCAAATGAGACAAATTTTTGTTCACTTTATTCAACATCAAATCGAGAAGAAACTGCTACTTTAAGTATCAATCGGGGATGTATTGTCATATTTCAAGAAGAAATAGAGCAATCCAAGTTTATTATAAACTAATTAATAAAAGTGAGGTTGTGAGTTTTTAATGATGATAATAGGTTAAGATTTGGGAATTTGATCAATAAATTTTGAAATTACTTTAATAAATTTACAATCCAAAGCCTTCAAAGATTTTCCAAAAGGCTTTGAATCAAACAATGACTTTAACGAGTTATTTATAAATCTACATCGCATTGCTACTGAAATAAATCACTCTAGTACACTACATAAAATCAGACCTAGCATGAAGTTTGTGAGATTAGGTGGATATAAATTGATGTACCCACTTTTTGAGAAGTCACTCTTTTAACATCTTATTAATATTTGTTGAATTTTTTAATATAAGTTCCTAATAAAACTAGAGATTAATCTAGAATTGTAATATAAATCACTCTATTCAAACATGAGTAGTGCTTAGAAAAGCGATATTTGGAAGCATTTATTTAGAGTGTTAAGAACTATGATGAATGTAAAACCAGCTCATATTTTTAGATTACATAAAAATATAAACCTCTTAGATATTCTTAAGTATTGCCTCATTAGAGGTGGTTCTTATATTAAATTTATTATGTTTTTTTATTCTTAAAATTTAAGCCAATTATTAATGTGTATAAATCTATTTCGTGGTCTTAAAAACATCATCACCAAAGAATTATTGAATGATGTAATTAAAATACTTGGAGATGTAAAGACAAATAGATTTAATTTAGAATTGGAGGAATTTTATAGGAGGTACTTGTAGGATATACTTTTGTGTGATAAATTATGCTCAATGGAATTCATTGATATTATCAAAATATGCAAATATTTTGATAATATAATAAAAACAATTATTCCATGCATTATTGATATATCTTATCAAAACATCAATAATATATATAAATAAAAATTCTTTAATTTACTGGTAATTTATCAATAAATAACAAAACAATGAGCCAGCATAAAGCGCAATTCAGGATAAATAGTATTTCAAAGTATATGAAGAGATTGCAATAAATTTAAGCAAAATGTATTTGGAACAATTAAGCAGTAAGTAGCTCACTTAGTTCAGTATTTTACACTTATTAGACACTAAGGAATGCAAAAATTTACTTTATAATGTATAAAAATTTACCTATATCTTTCTTAAATGAAATTTCATTTTCAATTCATATATTTATATTATAATTGAATGCAACAAAAAACTAATTGCTTTATTGAAGAAATTCGGTAACAATGAATACCTAAAGTCAAATAATAAATTTTCAAAAATAATCTCAAAGTAAATCCTAAACACAAATAATAAGGACGCATTAATGAAACTATTAAGCAGTAATTAGAAAAGCAAAGTGGATTCAACTTTATAGCTTAATAAACCACTACTTAAAGTCTTTCTCAAAATCGTTGAGAGAATCATTACTGATTCAAAAATATCATAAAAATTGTGATAAAGACAATAATTTAATTTTAATTACCCCATAAATGCATATTTATAATTAATATTTAATGATCCAGTTTTTAAGACATCAAACATAGTTAGAGATGGATTTAAGTAGGCATTTGATGTCAAGCCACATATGAAGAATTTATTCTAATTCAAAGCTTAAGAGGAATATTATCAAAATTTTTATAAACTTTTATGATTATTCTTGTCATATAAATTTGAATTACAACCAATAAATTCTCACTATATTAATAAAGGAAAATTCTAAATAATAAATACCTTTGGTATTGATTAAATTTAAGAATTCTACTAGTAATATGACACTGACAAACTAATAGACTAAATTGTAGCTTTGACTTTCAAAGTTTTGTAATCTTAATTTTTAACATTTTTTGAATCATAAAAATCCTCATCACGCATGCCAGATAGTCACATGGTCAATTCTTAAAATATTAAAGATAATTAAAAGCAGTTTTATCTTGCCAAAAATTGTAAAATGTTAGCAATAAATGTTTATTTTTTAGGCAAGAATTTATAAATTAAGAAACTTAATTTTAATTAGTATGCTTTAATAAATTAAACGCTTTTATAGATGAGATATTTGAATCTATTTAATCTAACAATAAATAAAACCCCATAGATCAATTAAGACACGAAGATTGGGGAAAAGAACAATTAAATTAAAAATTAATTATAATTGGCGTATAATTTTAAAGTTTGGGCTAATTATTAAAACTATTGGCTCGATTAATTGTCCTTATAAAGTAAACCAATCAGAGTGTGTAAAATTGATTTTAGCCTAATTATATTTAATTTCAGCCAATTATAATTAATTTTTAACTTAATTTTTCTTTTCCCCAATCTTCGTGTCTTAATTGATCTATGGGGTTTTAACTCAGTAAGAGCAATCATTAAATAATTTTAATAATCTAAAAACAAAGATATTATAAATTAATTTTTGATATTTCTTATCAAATACTACACTGAGCTAATTATTATTTGCATTTTATAATAAAGAAAAATAACTTATTTAAGAGTGGAATCATTAATTAATCAATTGAATATTTAAGTAAATGATTAATTCTGTTTAGTTGAGCATAATCTAAAAGTAAAAATCTGTGAATGGATTTGCTATGATTAAGGAAGAAAAACTTCTTTATTCTCTCATCATCTGAACTATCTTCAATGGATATACCCAAACTATCTTATTATACATCAATTTTATCATCGCTTTCTTTTTCAAGGTATTTTTTAAAAAATTTAAACATACTTATATCAATTATAATGATCAAGCTAGCTTAATTACTAATAAATCTCTGTATATATGGCTAGATGCTATTCAGTTCATCATCTCTGCACTAATAATTTTAAACATCCTAGTGATTGTATTTTTCATAAAGTCATCAGTACTACAGGTTATAAAGGAAGAAGCGAAGCTGCTTGGAAAACTGGGTCCATCCAATAACTAATTAAGAAGATTACTTAAAAATTCAAATATAAAAATGATATTTAAGTGGCCAGATAGGCGCAGATTTTAAGGCTATTGCTTTCAGCTTGCTAAGTCTAAGCTACCATTACCAGTATCTAATAAACGCGAATCTTCTACACTCTAACGATCAACGAGGAACGAGGTCAGGTGGATATACATGCTACAGAAGGTGTCTTTTACATTTAAGACAAGGGAATTTTAATTAAGTATGAATTAAGAACTACATATTTAATAATATTAATTTAAATTTTAATAAGTCAAATTCTTAATTGCCCGCCTTTTATATAATTGAAACAAAGAACTCTACTGATGGACCTGACCAACTTCTTGATAGCAATCCATTAATTGATTTGGCAAATTCTTTCTAACAGAATAATTGCTCATCATAAATAGGCTCCTTCAAATCGCATCCTCTAGATCACCAAGAAAATACGATAGCTGCTTAAGAAATGCATCATGACACACTGACAACAGCTAGTAAGAGAGGTAGAAGGTCAAAATATGAGGGAGCATAATATCCAGAGCTCGTTGATAAAGCAAAGCTCATCTTGCCTCATCATAATTACGATATTGATTAGATTTTGGCAATGGATGAGTTTAAGCCCCTCATCGGAAGCAAGGATATATCCAGATTTGTTAATAAGTTCATATTAAATAAGACTACACAGAGTCAGGCTAAATCTGTAAAAAATATCAAAATTGGATCTCTTAATGAAGTAGGGGATAATTTGCCGCCAAAGTCTAAAGTAGCTAGTGACCATCTGCACAATCTAAAGAATGGTGAAGGCAACGAGGGCTAGCTAGAGGCTCATAATTCATAGGTCAACTATGGAGCTAAGATTCAATCCGAAATAACCTCGATTTACATTCGAGAGTACATGATCTTAAAACCAAACTAAAGGCAAGACTTTATTTGGAAAATATTTAACAGAAACAGTCAAAGTCTGCTTGAGTTTTTGCAAAATCTGAAAACAGCGTGCTCTGAAAATCTCTATGAGGATATGTTCCGAACAATCTTTGAACTAAATCATAGAGCTCAAGCAAGTTTATAGATAAAGACAAGGCTCTTCGTATCATCATTACTCTACTATAGATACGAAATCATCGAAGTAGATGACTCTTTGTTAAGGAGTGCTTTAGCATTGCTAGCTTAATGACCAAATACAGAATAAGCGCTAGGTCTAGCGAACTACATATTCATCAATGAGCCTGATTATTTACTAAAGCTACAAGATGAACTTTAAAAGCTTGATAAGACGAACATTGGAATCATTCCTCTTATGATTGGAACATTTCAATAGTTCAAAATAGACTCTTAAGCAGTGCGACTCTTACCAAACACCCTGTTAAGCTTAAATAAGGCGTTCATTTAAGTACTGAAAGAAGATTAAGGCCTCCGATTAATAAGAGATGTTCCTATCAATGTGGTTGGTGACTTTATTCAAATTTGTGCCCTGTCAAGGCCATCCTCCTACCAAAACTTGACAATTTCATTTAAACAATGACTGAAATCTTTGTTCAGAAATGGGACTTTATTGATCAGGATGATTTCATACATTATCTTTAATAGATTTCATTCGAGCTAAAATAGAGGAATCCCATATGGGTCTCAAAATTTGATGATATATCAGATTTAGGGAAGAATCTTGCATTCATCTAATTTGAGAAAGGTGTGAGAAACAGGAGGGACGTTATCCAGGATTGCTTAAAAGCTGACTTCACAAAGCTGAATCAGCTACTAAATATCCCTAATAAAACCTGTGACTTTAATGAAAACGAGTAAAAGAAATTGCTAAGTCAATTTAAAAAGCTGAATCTATTATCAATATCCGTAAATTAATTTGCAAAAAGTGTAGGTTAAAAAGCTTTTACTGATTCTCGGCAAATGCTTAGACTTTAGCAGATTTTGGGATTTAAATTTCTCACGCTTTAGAGGCTTTGCATAAATTATCTTCTTTGGGAGGATACCTAGTACTCATTTATAAACTTCGGCGTGGGGAACGGGAAAACTTTACTCTGCTCAACTTTAGCTGCTCTCAAATCGAAGCTTCTTTAAAAAATCGTCTTTGTTGTTGGCAAAAATGAGCATTTAGTTTTGAGAGACGAGAAGAAGTTTGAAAGTATAATCACCAGTCTAGGCTTGAACGTCAACGTCAACCAATATGAGAATAAGATTGGGGTCTACTACTTAAGTCAGAAGTATCTTGAAAGTGTTATGGAGCTACCAGAGTTTCTAGACATTTGGAAACAAGCAATCGTTATCATAGACGAGTATGATTGGATTTTATTTGAAGGGAATGTAAAGTAAATAGAAACTTAACTAAAATTTTATCGCACTGCTGAAAGTGTTACCGGTTTTACTGGTTCACAACTAACAACAAAAGAGTCAAATTGTCTGAAAATAGCATTTGCTACTGAGGAAATTGTGTTTCCAAAGCTAAGCTCTATTGTTGGTGATAAAAGGGTGAAGCTTGACTAAGAGCTCATTACATCAGGCTAACTAGACTATTGCAAGAGGGTTTTCGAGATCTCTGCTCATTATTGCAAGCTCACTCCAGTAATTATTGTAGCGCAGCAATCCTATACTATGATCGAGAGTCACTTCAAGAAGTTTGCTTAAGTTCCATTTTTTCCCATGAAAAATGTCAAAGGCACTAAAGTGGAAGCCTAATTCGATCATCAATTCGTTAGCAAGAACAACGATGGTTAGTTCGGAGTGTTTCTCCTAAATGAACAATAAGGCAGAGGTACTGATCTTAAGACGACTCATGAAATAGAATTTAATGGGGGATTATTTTTAATAGTTGCCGACATATTTTCTCTAAGATCTACTGAATAAATCCTGGGTAGAATAGGTCGACTTCATAGAAAAGGAACTTATAAATAGGTAATTTATAAGTAAGGCTCAAAAGAAACTGCAGACCAGGTTATATCTCTGCACTAGTAATTTATAGAGAATTAAAATCATATAAAAACTGCTGCCCTCTAGACAGCTTTAGGATATCATCAATGGTGCAAGAAAGCTGACGACCTAAATTAGGAACATCATTTTAATAAAGCCGTGGGTAGATTGGATGAGATCTTAGAGTTAAATAATATTAACTCTGTATAAAGTGTCAAGTCCCTAAAATAGAGCAAATAAAGCGAATCTGAAGTGCTTCATAAGTAGAATTCATCAACGACAGAGTTTGAAAATTAAAATGATAATGTTTTAGCAGGAATTACTCCAGAAAAGTGCAAGTACGACAGGAAAGAGCAGCTCAAGCCTTAGTAAGATTAAAAAGAGATTCAGGATCAGAGAGATCGGGTCGATTGTAATGATATGAGCTCCATGGAATCTCTGGATAGCTCTAACGAGATTCATGATTCACCTGTTGAATCAAATAAAAGAAAGATTAAGACTGAGCACAAGATTTAGGTACAATTAGACTCAAAATCTCTGGGTTCTTTACCCAAACAACCAAATGGACAAGCTATGAAGATGAAAACCTCGAAGAGGGCAAATCTTGTGAATTCAAATTTAAACTTGAAAAAGGATGAGATTAAGGTGGCCGATTCTTTTGTTTCAAAATATGGTAGAATAACAGGAAAGCGAATCACTGCAAGCAATCACGCAACAGCTGTGGAAAATAAACGTACAAAAAATCATGAGTCTAAGAGCAGCTGCTCAAACTGATGGAATGACAAGAGGTGCGTTTAGCGATGAGAATGCTAATCTTAAACTAAATGATTAAGTGCTAAATTCTTAAGTTAAATAATATATAAACACGCTATCTCACTCTCAATTCATATCTAAATTTTATTGATTAGACAGAATTCTTCCTTCTCCATCAATTACTCCATTGTCATGAAGTTAGTGAACGAGCTGTTTGTAACCCACAAGTTCATCCATGTGTGCTTTGATATCGTTGAATTCGTCCCTCATCCTTTTGTTCTCCTGCAAGTACTTTTGCTTGCTGCCTCTCATTGCGATCTCCTCGCCTTTTACTTCTTCAACCTCTTTCATTCTGCGCTTTCTCTAAGAGCTTTGTTTAATCAAATGGGCAGACTTTCCCTTTTAGACTATTTGAGTATAAAGTAAATGAAAGCTTACCGCTATAGTTCAAAGATTCGCTCAATGCTTACGCAAACTCTGGCCTCATATGAACGATTAAGTTTTATGTCTAATCAAGCATCTCCCTCCTTTTTTACTTTGCCTCATATATCATTTGGTTGATACCATCATTATCTAATGACATGAGGATGTCGCAGATCCACTTCTTATCCAAGTGCAACCAATCGCACTAATCTGGAAGGAACTTCAGCAATGAGGGCTTTTGCTGCGCATATCCTAAGAAGTCATCAGCGGTAAGGCCTTCTATTTAAGGAACAGCAGCCACAATTACATCACTTCGTTTTAAGTACTAAAGCTAAATTAATTGCATAAATCTACCTCTTTTTCACCGTTAAGAATACTCTTGAGAAAATAAACATTGCAGCATCCTAATTTTGGCAAGTAAGCTCCGCACTCTTGTGCTAAGAAGTCATGTAGCTCTTTTTTGCTCCCAATCTTCTCTTGAACTTAATGGACGTTCACTCGTGACAACTATCCCTGCATCTGCACATCTCATTATTAAACATTTACTTGATTTACCTTCTTGTCAGTGAAGTATAGAAATGGACTACAAATTTTTATTAATTAGTTATAATATTAAATAGGGTTACTAATAACTATTCTAGCACAATAGGAAAACTGTATAAAGGAATCCTCTTTGCCAAAAAAGTAATATTTCCTAGAAGAAAATGAAAACTCTTAGGTCAAAACGATAAATTGCAATCAATGCTCACTGATTATTTTTAGCTTGATAAGTAATCCCAAGAATCAAGTTCTTCCGATAACGAAATTGAATAGTCAAATGGTCAGGCTTCCGAACGAGGGAGCATAAAGCCTTATTAAGGAAGTTCAACGTAGCTTCTCATAAACAATCCAACCAGTGAAAATGAAATCATTCTTTAGAGTTGGAACGAAGACTCTATACTTCAAATTGAGAGTCATCTTGAAATACAACTTCAATGAAGAATTTGATACAGTGTTATATGATCCAAGGGTGTAGCTAGAATTACCTCAATTCAATAATTGAGACTTCGGTTGTCTGAATTAAATACAGTTCCAGGAAACAGTAAGAACAATTGCTCTAATTCACTTACGTTATAAGCTTGTAACGAATTAAATTAAATACGTGGAGTCCGATTTGATTGATTAGCTGGACGAGTACCTAAGTAGCTTGCAGGCTCAACCAAATTTTAATAATGATTCCCTTTCTGAAAAACTTTAACGACTCAGTATTGGCGAAGAACCCCAGCTTTTTGGAATATTGAAAGAAAATAAGTCTTAACTTCCACATTAAAAGTCAGAAAAGCTAGATTAAATTATCTAAGGTCTTTATTAAAATTCTGGTTGTAGTATTGCTAATATCTGTAAACGGCTTAGAGTTACCAAGTACAGAGTTAAAAAGGTCTTAGAAGAGAAGAAGACTAGGATTGATAGTGGCATTGGTACTCCCATTAAACGCTGTGGAAAGATTCCTGATAGCTTAAAGGAATTTATAAAGAGTTTTCTTTCCTCAGGAAATAAGATTCAGAATCTCAATAATTTGTAATCTACTCTGAAACAAAAATTTGATGTAACAGTATCCTAAGGCTGGCTGAGTAAATATGTACGATAATAGTTAGGCTTAAGCTATAAGAAAGTCTATTCAGTTGATATAAGAACCAACTCTAAAAAATCAATCTTGTAAAGGTAACTTGCTGCTTACAACTTCGCTTAAATTCTTGATTAAGGACTCAATCTAATAAATATAGATGAGAGTAGTATTCAATGGATTGAAAATCCAACCAAAGCTTGGTCGGTTAAAGGATTTAAACGCTATAATAATAGTCTTCGTAGAATTTCTGCTGTTAATATTATAGGTGCCATTAGCTCTACTGGAAACTTATATTTTACATTAAACTAAGGCCACAATAACAGCTTATCAATCTGGTACTTTATTCTTAAAATTGTATAGCACTTAGAGAAAAAGAATAAAAACTGGAGGAAATAGACAATTTTAATGTTGGATAATGCAGCTTACCACCGGAGTAAATTTATCAGGGATAAGATTTTAAAATTTTAAATTCCTACAGCATTTCTAGGTCCATATCAATTTGACTTAGCACCGATTGAGAAATTCTTTGCATTTATAAAAAAGGATTCTCAGCTTACAATCAATCTCAAATCTTTAACGAAGTAAGAACATTTTGACAATAAATATACTCATATAATATTTAGGGCCTAGTTGATTGCAAAACTTGGGAGTCATTATTGTAGCCTAGATTATTCATGGATATAAGGATCATTTTAAAAGTCATTGTAAAACTCCTTGAAATTTTTAAGCTTATAACCACTTTGATATAGCATAAATTGATTTAAACAATCTTTATGACTTTAAAGTTCATACTAAAATTTATTCTTTACTTCTAGTGATTTTTATAATTCATTTGATCTGAATTAACTTTAGAGAGAATTAATCAATGTATTTAATTCGCAAAGCATAAAAATTGACATTGAAATAACAAATTTGTCCTTTGTTGCGAATAAGGACACTGTCATCCCTCTAAATATTTAATCAAGATTTCTATTTTATTTCTTTATGAACATCAATGAGTGTAAGTTCTACATGATCATTGATATCTGGAATTTGTATTTACTTAACAATATTTTTGATTAGCACTTGTAATTTATAAATAATTTCTTTGGCTTGAGAATAAATTTGATTCGCTTGCTCTTATAAATTACGGGATTAAGCTAAGTAAAATGGAGAGATTATATTTAATATTTTCTCGTTTCAATTTGTGTTGTCACCAAAGGCTTTACCGCTATTCTCATCTTTTTTGCAAGGTTACTTAAATAAAACCTCTTTCTGATAATCAAGATTGAATTATAAATACTTTGTATTTTATTATCATAGAGTAGAAGTGCAAAGGGTAATATTTTCATTTATTTTCATTTCATACACCAATATATAAAGATCAAGATCTTATAGATTTATTGCAGATTACGGAATTCTTCAAAGTGTTTTTACTACATTAAGTAAATCTTGATTTTTGCACGGAACTTTACAAATCTTATAGATTTCCAGAATTTAAAATTACTATTTTAGCTTTTATTTATTTTGAAAATGATCAATTAGAATTTTTATCACATTATACTTGCTTAGGCAAATATAATTGGTGTTAATTATTTATGGATGAGTTAAATTTTTCTATTTTCGCTTAAGATTAAGCTGAACAATTATATTTTAGTCTGTGCATATAAATCTTTTAGTTATAGGCTTGTAAATTCTATTATTACTGATTATTTTTTTCATCTGTAAAGTAGTTTACTATTGTTATGGTTGATTTATGTTTTCACTAAGCAGGCTATATTCCTAAAGCTCATTTTTAGATTTTAATTCACTCACTCCAAATCAAATTGATTGGAAAGGATTATAATAAATAATCCCGTTTTGAGCAAAAACTCCTCATCAATTAAGATGAAAGGTAAGTAAATTACCCATAAGAGTTACTTTAAAATCTTAATCCAAATTATTGAATTTTGGTACTCAAAATAATTGTGTTATTCATAATTTAAGCTGTATTAAATTGTTGATTAGTTTTTTTATTATTACCATTAATTGATTTTAAAAACATGTTCTTATATTTATTTATTTATTTTTTATCATCGTTGTAACTGATCCAATAAAAGAATTTTTAAACGAGTTTGAATATCCAACAAAGTCTTTTTAAATTTTGATATTATTTGGAGCCCAGTCTTTTGATAAGAATATATTTTTATACTAAATAAGTTTTTATTGGATATTATTTTTTTATGATTTTTATTTGATTGTTTTATTGAGAGTTGATTTTATAAGACCCTAAACTTAAATATTTAATTTATTAGAGAGTAAAAATATGATAAATATATTCCTATTAGAGTGGAACTTAATAAAATATTTATAGGTTTTGCTTTCAGATGAGTAATATTTTTCAATAATTAATTGAGGAATCATTGTATGAAAATGACACTAAAACTTAGACTTTGCTTTTAATTAATGAACTTTCAGGATAATCTTTGTAAAATGTAATTGATAAAAACTAAGTAAATTAAGATAACGACTGGGAGGATATGTCCAGTAATAGTGAATCAGATGAAAATTCAGAATCAGAATTATCTTCATCATTCTCTGATACAAATAATTAAACAAGTAATTTAGTTGCCTTATCTTCAAATGAATTTAAGAATGATTAACCTTCCAATTAAGTTAGATTTTAAGTTAATAATTAATAAATAGTCCTATCTGGAAATGATGAACATCTAAATGATGAAGACTCATAAAAATTCAGCAATAAAGAAAAAGATAATGGATCAAATTAAAACATAAAAAGCTAAAAAAAGTGAAAAATAAATCTAAAAAAATATACAAAAATTCTCTCAAAACAATTCAATCTTTCAAATAGAGAAATTACCTTGATCAAGCACAAATTCGAGAATTTTCGATAATTCAAAAAATGGTTTAGAGAGTACGCATTTCTAAAGTTTAATGAGGTTAACAAATTCTCAAAGAATGAAACTTGTGATATTTTCAAATAAATAGACAGTAAAATGAGAAAAATGAAATAAGAATTGAATTAAGTTGAAATTTAGAAGTGGAGAGATAACCATAAAAATAAGAAAAACAATAATTAGAAATTAGCAGGAATCAAACGTTTGAAGTAATGTGAAAAATAATTACAGGATAAAAATAAAACAATCAAAGACTTGTAAAATAAAGTTAAACAGCTTCAATTGAAACTTTCAATAGACACTGACTTTTTTAAGCAAGAAAAATTAAATTTATAACAAGTTTAACAGGAAGTGTATAGATTGCTAGAAGATTAAATTAAGGCTCTAAGAGAAGAAAATGAAAAACTTAAATACAAAAATTAAGAAAATGAAAAATTAACTTAGGTAAAGATTGAAGACCCCAATAAAAGAGAAGAGAAACTTAATTGAAAATAATAATCTAAACAATATCAAAAGAGATTAGGAGAGATTCCATTAGATACCAGAGATAGGATTAACAATGGCTAGTATAATCAAACGAAATTCAAATGGGGAATGAGAAGAACAAATAAGAACAGCTATTAATACCAGGGGTGCATTAAAGACTAGAGTATGTGGAACCAAATATTCTCAGACCATTAAGTTAATGAGTTAGGAAATTTATTTGATGCAATTGTGATGGACCCTCCCTGGAATGATACAGCTTGCAAGCTTGGTTATTAAATTCTCAAAGATATTGAAATCTTCAAAAATATTCCAATTTAAAAGCTATAGAAGAACGGGTATTTGTTTATATGGATTACAAACTTAAAACTTGAGTCATGCTTAGAATATTTGAAATCAATTGGATATAAAAGGGCAGAGATACTGACATGGGTTAAGCTTAATGAAGATAAAACCTTACATTCTAGAATCGGATTTGACCTCAGGCATGTGACTGAATTTTGTGTTGTAGCAAGACCCGATAACAAATTTTCTGAACTAAAAAGAATTAGTTTTACTCACAATGTCCCAAATATTATTATATCACCAGTCAGATTAGTTAGCCAAAAGCCATATTAATTATATGAATATATTGAGCAGCTTTTACCTAACAGAAAATATGCTGAGATATTTGGAAGACCTCACAATCACAGGCCTTATTGGACTACTATAGGAAATGAAGCGATATATTTTCTCAATGGATAGCCTTCAAAAGTCAATAAGCAGTGAATTAAATATTCATTGAAATTATATATATTTCTATTGATTTTTTGCTAATAATAATTAAACATAATTTAAAAATATTATCTTAATTTGATTAAGATAATCTTATTTCAAATTTTGATCTTATTTTACTTAAGGGGTTATAATTCTGAATGCAAAAAACTCTATGTACCAATCTTCTTTCATCCTATGAGAGAGCCTATTCAAAAACCAGGAAATTTAATTATGGACCACAATCCCTTATAGAATTTGCAAAAAAATAGAAAATGCTGGAGCTTATGGATCCCCCAGATTTTGATAAATATCTTTTCCAAAAAGTCAGAGATCTTTTTAAACTGTTTTCAGTTATATAAATTTAGTATTTTAATTCATTTAATGATTTAATTTAATGATGTTAATTAATCTCAATATCTATTTTACTAATATATCTTGTGATAATATTGTTAATAAAACACAATTTTATACCATAAGAAATAAGTGTTTGATTTTGGCACTTAATCGCTATATCTTGATTTCTTGAAGTAAAGTTTGGACTTCTCAGAAATAAATGGGACAAAAATTTTCAGCATGTGTGATAAAATTAAGTAACTTAAGGCTTAATAGAAATTGGAAGATACTAAGCGCATGAAATTCATTATGTATCAAGAGCAAGCTATTAATTGTATTTATTAATTTTATTTATAGTAATAAGCAATGTTAAATATTCATTAATTTTACAATATACATGACTCATGATTCATAATAACATTTAAACCCCATTTTTATACCATACTTTAACATCATTGAACTTTATTAGGGGGAATAGTTTTTAATAATTATTTCAACATAAATCTATCAAATAGATTCTTTCCTTGACTTTGACTCCAAATGAGACAAGTCTGAGAAACTTTTCAGAACGTATTGTATCCTCAGTTTGCAAAGCATTTTTGGAACAAAGTAATATGATTCTCACTTTTAGTGAATAGTATTATATAATTTATAGATTTTCTAAAAGTTACATCATAAACAAATATTTTAATTTATAATCCCATAAACCTGTTAGAATATACTATATTAAAAATTTTTGAATTTCGTGAGAATAAGGGAGTCTATTTAATAGAAGAGGATAAAAATGATATATATTTCTCAAAGGAAGATACCAGATATCTTAATTTTTCTAAAAATAAAATAAATTGCTTCAATTTAATTTCTTCTACTTTTTAAGCAAAAATATCTGTTTTTAATGAGGCAGCTGCTGTGGATGTTCGATAGGCACTGGCAATCTCAAATTAGAATTCTTAATGACGTTTTCATGCGTGCACAAGAAATTATGATCTGAATGAGTAATCAGCCCAATATGCAAGACTTAAATCAAGTTAACTTCAACCTCAAGATTATCATAGTGGTTCAAATTGTCGAAGGCATAATCTTTAGAAAGAGCTAATTAAAATACCCTATAGCTTATTTTTGCTTCTGATTTTGTGGGGTTTTTTTTGGGGGTAGCTTATTTTAACAAACGAGAATTGAATTTTCCATAAGCAATATGCGTAATTAGGAGCCTTGAGGACAAAGAAAAAATGCTAAGAGGTGCTAGTATTATACAAGCCATTGCAAAGTTAATGGTGGTTCTTGATGAAAGAAAACTGCTTTATTTCGATTTTAAAAACATAAAATATCGGTTTGACTTGATATAATATTAATATAGTATAATATTAAAAATTAATGATTACCCCTTCAGCTCTATATTAGAGTCTGACGAGCAGATAGCTCAAGATAAAATAAAGAAGGATGAATCAAAACCCCAATACCCCTTAATGAGGTTTATAAGTGCTTTGATATGTAGGGAATTTGTTAGGGGTTGGGGATATTTGTTAGAGTTTGGGGTTATTAATTAAATGCGAGACTAAAATAGCAAGCTTTTGGGGTCTATTTATGATGAAGAGTATATAGATTGAGTGTTTAAACTGCGCTATGGATGTGATGTATACAGTGAATATATCAAACCAGTACTAAATTATAAGTCTATTGCACTACTCTTAAAGCGAAGTCCGTCAACTGTTCACTCCCACTGTCTTATAGCACTATTATTAAAGCAATGGTAGCTAAATTCTAAGCCTTAGAGGTAGTCAAAGTTTCTAAGTAAGCATATTGACTATCTTATTAATGAGAAAACTTTAAAGTATTGGGCTCACTTCTCTTTAGACTAACGAGCTACTTGGATTCATCGCCAATTTCATGAGTTGAAGATCTCTGCTTAGTCTATAGCTTACATCTATAAACGAAATGGTATCTCTTACAAAGGTGTGAATCGAATCAAGAGATTGATTGATTGATTTCACTCTGCCATTTTTCAACAACAACTTAAATTATATTAATAATTAAATGCAGGGAGCCTAATAGAATAATATTAAGTTTATACATGCTGACGAGGCTGTTTTTACCTTAAACACTTTTATCTAGAAGTCTTGGTATAAGATGCATAGTAATATGAAAGTATATAACTAAAAGGTCAAGGTATAAAAAATGGCAATTCTTGGAGGAATTAGCAGGGATGCTGGTGAAGAAACTTATGTTATTCATTCTCGCTCTATTAAGACAGAAAAATATATCAAGTTCTTAAAAACGCTGAGTGAAAAGTATCCTGAATAAGAGAATATATTGTTTGTTGATAATTATTCTGTCCATAAGACTAAAGATACAGGGAAAAGTTATGAAAAACATAGAATAACATTGCAATCATGTTCCTTGACCCCATATTAACCTAGTTCAAGTGTCGTAATATGGAACTCCGTAAAAAAGCCTTTGAGATTTGAGCTTTTCCCATTCCCCAAATGCTCTCTGCTATAATGCAATATTTTACAAATGCATAACTTCTGCCCAAGTCTATCCACAACATAATATCCATCTCATGGTGTCACAAAAATTATAATCTTGTAAATTACCATTGAAAACCTATGAATTATTAATCTGTAGGCAGTTGAGTAATTTCATGGACTAGAAATGCTTATCAACACTTGATAGATGACAGCAAAGAATAAAATGTGAGATGGTTCATAGAATCGAGTAAAGGTCGGGTCGCTATTACTAATTTGTAATTTTGACGATGCAATCATGTTCCTTGAACCCATATTAACCTAGTTCAAGTGTCTAAATGTGGAACTCCGTAAAAAAGCCTTTGAGGTTCGAGTTTTTCCCATTCCCCAAATGCTCTCTGCTATAATGCAATATTTTACAAATGCATAACTTCTGCCCAAGTCTATCCACAACGAAAAATACATCTCATGGTTTCACAAAAATTATAATCTTGTAAATTACCATTAAAAACCTATGAATTATTGATCTGTAGGCTGTTGAGTAATTTCATTGACTAGAAATGCTCATCAACATTTGATAGATGACAGCAAAGAATAAAATGTGAGATGGTTCATAGAATCGAGTATAGGTCGGGACGCTATTACTAATTTGTAATTTTGACGATGCAATCATGTTCCTTGACCCCATATTAACCTAGTTCAAGTGTCTAAATGTGGAACTCCGTAAAAAAGCCTTTGAGGTTTGAGCTTTTCCCATTCCCCAAATGCTCTCTGCTATAATGCAATATTTTACAAATGCATAACTTCTGCCCAAGTCTATCCACAACTAAATATCCATCTCATGGTTTCACAAAAATTATAATCTTGTAAATTACCATTAAGAACCTATGAATTATTGATCTGTAGGCTGTTGAGTAATTTCATTGACTAGAAATGCTCATCAACATTTGATAGATGACAGCAAAGAATAAAATGTGAGATGGTTCATAGAATCGAGTATAGGTCGGGACGCTATTACTAATTTGTAATTTTGACGATGCAATCATGTTCCTTGACCCCATATTACCCTGGTTCAAGTGTCTAAATGTGGAACTCCGTAAAAAAGCCTTTGAGGTTTGAGCTTTTCCCATTCCCCAAATGCTCTCTGCTATAATGCAATATTTTACAAATGCATAACTTCTGCCCAAGTCTATCCACAACATAATATCCATCTCATGGTGTCACAACAATTATAATCTTGTAAATTACCATTGAAAACCTATGAATTATTGATCTGTAGGCAGTTGAGTAATTTCATGGACTAGAAATGCTCATCAACATTTGATAGATGACAGCAAAGAATAAAATGTGAGATGGTTCAAAGAATCGAGTAAAGGTCGGGAAGCTATTACTAATTTGTAATTTTGACGATGCAATCATGCTCCTTGACCCCATATTACCCTAGTTCAAGTGTCTAAATGTGGAACTCCGTAAAAAGTCCTTTGAGGTTTGAGCTTTTCCCATTCCCCAAATGCTCTCTGCTATAATGCAATATTTTACAAATGCATAACTTCTGCCCAAGTCTATCCACAACGAAATATCCATCTCATGGTGTCACAACAAATATAATCTTGTAAATTACCATTAAAAACCTATGAATTATTGATCTGTAGGCAGTTGAATAATTTCATGGACTAGAAATGCTTATCAACACTTGATAGATGACAGCAAAGAATAAAATGTGAGATGGTTCATAGAATCGAGTAAAGGTCGGGACGCTATTACTAATTTGTAATTTTGACGATGCAATCATGTTCCTTGACCCCATATTAACCTAGTTCAAGTGTCTAAATGTGGAACTCCGTAAAAAAGCCTTTGAGGTTTGAGCTTTTCCCATTCCCCAAATGCTCTCTGCTATAATGCAATATTTTACAAATGCATAACTTCTGCCCAAGTCTATCCACAACTAAATAATCATCTCATGGTGTCACAACAAATATAATCTTGTAAATAACCATTGAAAACCTATGAATTATTGATCTGTAGGCAGTTGAGTAATTTCATGGACTAGAAATGCTCATCAACACTTGATAGATGACAGCAAAGAATAAAATGTGAGATGGTTCAAAGAATCGAGTAAAGGTCGGGACGCTATTACTAATTTGTAATTTTGACGATGCAATCATGCTCCTTGACCCCATATTAACCTAGTTCAAGTGTCTAAATGTGGAACTCCGTAAAAAAGCCTTTGAGGTTTGAGCTTTTCCCATTCCCCAAATGCTCTCTGCTATAATGCAATATTTTACAAATGCATAACTTCTGCCCAAGTCTATCCACAACGAAAAATACATCTCATGGTGTCACAAAAATTATAATCTTGTAAATTACCATTAAGAACCTATGAATTATTGATCTGTAGGCAGTTGAGTAATTTCATGGACTAGAAATGCTCATCAACATTTGATAGATGACAGCAAAGAATAAAATGTGAGATGGTTCAAAGAATCGAGTAAAGGTCGGGACGCTATTACTAATTTGTAATTTTGACGATGCAATCATGCTCCTTGACCCCATATTACCCTAGTTCAAGTGTCTAAATGTGGAACTCCGTAAAAAAGCCTTTGAGGTTTGAGCTTTTCCCATTCCCCAAATGCTCTCTTCTATAATGCAATATTTTACAAATGCATAACTTCTGCCCAAGTCTATCCACAACGAAATATCCATCTCATGGTGTCACAACAAATATAATCTTGTAAATTACCATTGAAAACCTATGAATTATTGATCTGTAGGCAGTTGAGTAATTTCATGGAGTAGAAATGCTTATCAACACTTGATAGATGACAGCAAAGTATAAAATGTGAGGTGGTTCATAGAATCGAGTGAAGGTCGGGTCGCTATTACTATTTTGTAATTTTGACGATTCAATCATGTTCCTTGACCCCATATTACCCTAGTTCAAGTGTCTAAATGTGGAACTCCGTAAAAAAGTCTTTGAGGTTTGAGTTTTTCCCGTTCCCCAAATGTTCTCTTCTATATTGCAATCTTTTACAAATGCATAACTTCTGCCCATGTCTATCCACAACGAAATGTTCATCTCATGGTGTCACACAAATATAATCTTGTAAATTACCCTTGAAAACCTATGAATTATTGATCTGTAGGCAGTTGAGTAATTTCATGGACTAGAAATGCTTATCAACACTTGATAGATGACAGCAAAGAATAAAATGTGAGATGGTTCATAGAATCGAGTAAAGGTCGGGTCGCTATTACTAATTTGTAATTTTGACGATGCAATCATGTTCCTTGAACCCATATTAACCTAGTTCAAGTGTCTAAATGTGGAACTCCGTAAAAAAGCCTTTGAGGTTCGAGTTTTTCCCATTCCCCAAATGCTCTCTGCTATAATGCAATATTTTACAAATGCATAACTTCTGCCCAAGTCTATCCACAACGTAATATTCATCTCATGGTGTCACAACAAATATAATCTTGTAAATTACCATTGAAAACCTATGAATTATTGATCTGTAGGCAGTTGAGTAATTTCATGGACTAGAAATGCTTATCAACATTTGATAGATGACAGCAAAGAATAAAATGTGAGATGGTTCATAGAATCGAGTAAAGGTCGGGTCGCTATTACTAATTTGTAATTTTGACGATGCAATCATGTTCCTTGACCCCATATTAACCTAGTTCAAGTGTCTAAATGTGGAACTCCGTAAAAAAGCCTTTGAGGTTTGAGCTTTTCCCATTCCCCAAATGCTCTCTGCTATAATGCAATATTTTACAAATGCATAACTTCTGCCCAAGTCTATCCACAACTAAATATCCATCTCATGGTGTCACAACAATTATAATCTTGTAAATTACCATTAAGAACCTATGAATTATTGATCTGTAGGCAGTTGAGTAATTTCATGGACTAGAAATGCTCATCAACACTTGATAGATGACAGCAAAGAATATAATGTGAGATGGTTCATAGAATCGAGTATAGGTCGGGACGCTATTACTAATTTGTAATTTTGACGATGCAATCATGTTCCTTTACCCCATATTACCCTAGTTCAAGTGTCTAAATGTGGAACTCCGTAAAAAAGCCTTTGAGGTTTGAGCTTTTCCCATTCCCCAAATGCTCTCTGCTATAATGCAATATTTTACAAATGCATAACTTCTGCCCAAGTCTATCCACAACTTAATATTCATCTCATGGTGTCACAACAATTATAATCTTGTAAGTTACCATTGAAAACCTATGAATTATTGATCTGTAGGCAGTTGAGTAATTTCATGGACTAGAAATGCTCATCAACATTTGATAGATGACAGCAAAGAATAAAATGTGAGATGGTTCAAAGAATCGAGTAAAGGTCGGGACGCTATTACTTATTTGTAATTTTGACGATTCAATCATGCTCCTTGACCCCATATTAACCTAGTTCAAGTGTCTAAATGTGGAATTCCGTAAAAAAGCCTTTGAGGTTTGAGCTTTTCCCATTCCCCAAATGCTCTCTGCTATAATGCAATATTTTACAAATGCATAACTTCTGCCCAAGTCTATCCACAACTAAATAATCATCTCATGGTGTCACAACAAATATAATCTTGTAAATAACCATTGAAAACCTATGAATTATTGATCTGTAGGCAGTTGAGTAATTTCATGGACTAGAAATGCTCATCAACATTTGATAGATGACAGCAAAGAATAAAATGTGAGATGGTTCAAAGAATCGAGTAAAGGTCGGGACGCTATTACTTATTTGTAATTTTGACGATGCAATTATGCTCCTTGACCCCATATTACCCTAGTTCAAGTGTCTAAATGTGGAACTCCGTAAAAAGTCTTTGAGGTTTGAGCTTTTCCCATTCCCCAAATGCTCTCTTCTATAATGCAATATTTTACAAATGCATAACTTCTGCCCAAGTCTATCCACAACGTAATATCCATCTCATGGTGTCACAAAAATTATAATCTTGTAAGTTACCATTGAAAACCTATGAATTATTGATCTGTAGGCAGTTGAGTAATTTCATGGACTAGAAATGCTCATCAACATTTGATAGATGACAGCAAAGAATAAATGTGAGATGGTTCAAAGAATCGAGTAAAGGTCGGGACGCTATTACTAATTTGTAATTTTGACGATGCAATCATGTTCCTTTACCCCATATTACCTTAGTTCAAGTGTCTAAATGTGGAACTCCGTAAAAAGGCCTTTGAGGTTTGAGCTTTTCCCATTCCCCAAATGCTCTCTGCTATAATGCAATATTTTACAAATGCATAACTTCTGCCAAGTCTATCCACAACTAAATATCCATCTCATGGTGTCACAACAATTATAATCTTGTAAATTACCATTAAGAACCTATGAATTATTGATCTGTAGTCAGTTGAGTAATTTCATGGACTAGAAATGCTCATCAACATTTGATAGATGACAGCAAAGAATAAAATGTGAGATGGTTCAAAGAATCGAGTAAAGGTCGGGACGCTATTACTAATTTGTAATTTTGACGATTCAATCATGTTCCTTTACCCCATATTACCCTAGTTCAAGTGTCTAAATGTGGAACTCCGTAAAAAAGCCTTTGAGGTTTGAGCTTTTCCCATTCCCCAAATGCTCTCTGCTATAATGCAATATTTTACAAATGCATAACTTCTGCCCAAGTCTATCCACAACTAAATATTCATCTCATGGTGTCACAACAAATATAATCTTGTAAATTACCATTGAAAACCTATGAATTATTGATCTGTAGGCAGTTGAGTAATTTCATGGACTAGAAATGCTTATCAACACTTGATAGATGACAGCAAAGAATAAAATGTGAGATGGTTCATAGAATCGAGTAAAGGTCGGGTCGCTATTACTAATTTGTAATTTTGACGATTCAATCATGTTCCTTGACCCCATATTAACCTAGTTCAAGTGTCTAAATGTGGAACTCCGTAAAAAAGTCTTTGAGGTTTGAGTTTTTCCCATTCCCCAAATGCTCTCTTCTATAATGCAATATTTTACAAATGCATAACTTCTGCCCAAGTCTATCCACAACATAATATCCATCTCATGGTGTCACAAAAAATATAATCTTGTAAATTACCATTGAAAACCTATGAATTATTGATCTGTAGGCAGTTGAGTAATTTCATGGACTAGAAATGCTCATCAACACTTGATAGATGACAGCAAAGAATAAAATGTGAGATGATTCAAAGAATCGAGTAAAGGTCGGGACGCTATTACTAATTTGTAATTTTGACGATTCAATCATGCTCCTTGACCCCATATTAACCTAGTTCAAGTGTCTAAATGTGGAACTCCGTAAAAAAGTCTTTGAGGTTTGAGCTTTTCATTCCCCAAATGCTCTCTTCTATAATGCAATATTTTACAAATGCATAACTTCTGCCCAAGTCTATCCACAACTTAATATTCATCTCATGGTGTCACAACAAATATAATCTTGTAAATTACCATTGAAAACCTATGAATTATTGATCTGTAGGCAGTTGAGTAATTTCATGGACTAGAAATGCTCATCAACACTTGATAGATGACAGCAAAGAATAAAATGTGAGATGATTCAAAGAATCGAGTAAAGGTCGGGACGCTATTACTAATTTGTAATTTTGACGATTCAATCATGCTCCTTGACCCCATATTAACCTAGTTCAAGTGTCTAAATGTGGAACTCCGTAAAAAAGTCTTTGAGGTTTGAGCTTTTCCCATTCCCAAATGCTCTCTTCTATAATGCAATATTTTACAAATGCATAACTTCTGCCCAAGTCTATCCACAACATAATATCCATCTCATGGTGTCACAAAAATTATAATCTTGTAAATTACCATTGAAAACCTATGAATTATTGATCTGTAGGCAGTTGAGTAATTTCATGGACTAGAATGCTCATCAACATTTGATAGATGACAGCAAAGAATAAAATGTGAGATGGTTCAAAGAATCGAGTAAAGGTCGGGACGCTATTACTAATTTGTAATTTTGACGATTCAATCATGCTCCTTGACCCCATATTAACCTAGTTCAAGTGTCTAAATGTGGAACTCCGTAAAAAAGCCTTTGAGGTTTGAGCTTTTCCCATTCCCCAAATGCTCTCTGCTATAATGCAATTTTACAAATGCATAACTTCTGCTCAAGTCTATCCACAACGAAATATCCATCTCATGGTGTCACAACAAATATAATCTTGTAAATTATCCTTGAAAACCTATGAATTATTGATCTGTAGGCAGTTGAGTAATTTCATGGACTAGAAATGCTTATCAACACTTGATAGATGACGGCAAAGAATAAAATGTGAGATGGTTCATAGAATCGAGTAAAGGTCGGGACGCTATTACTTATTTGTAATTTTGACGATTCAATCATGTTCCTTGACCCCATATTACCCTAGTTCAAGTGTCTAAATGTGGAACTCCGTAAAAAAGCCTTTGAGGTTTGGCTTTTCCCATTCCCCAAATGCTCTCTGCTTTAATATATTTTACAAATGCATAACTTCTGCCCAAGTCTATCCACAACGAAATATCCATCTCATGGTGTCACAACAAATATAATCTTGTAAATTACCCTTGAAAACCTATGAATTATTGATCTGTAGGCAGTTGAGTAATTTCATGGAGTAGAAATGCTCATCAACATTTGATAGATGACAGCAAAGAATAAAATGTGAGATGGTTCAAAGAATCGAGTAAAGGTCGGGACGCTATTACTAATTTGTAATTTTGACGATTCAATTATGCTCCTTGACCCCATATTACCCTAGTTCAAGTGTCTAAATGTGGAACTCCGTAAAAAGTCCTTTGAGGTTTGAGTTCCATTCCCCAAATGCTCTCTGCTTTAATGCAATATTTTACAAATGCATAACTTCTGCCCAAGTCTATCCACAACGAAAAATTCATCTCATGGTGTCACAACAATTATAATCTTGTAAATTACCCTTGAAAACCTATGAATTATTGATCTGTAGGCAGTTGAGTAATTTCATGGACTAGAAATGCTTATCAACACTTGATAGATGACAGCAAAGAATAAAATGTGAGGTGGTTCATAGAATCGAGTAAAGGTCGGGTCGCTATTACTAATTTGTAATTTTGACGATGCAATCATGTTCCTTTACCCCATATTACCCTAGTTCAAGTGTCTAAATGTGGAACTCCGTAAAAAAGCCTTTGAGGTTTGAGTTTTTCCCATTCCCCAAATGCTCTCTGCTATAATGCAATATTTTACAAATGCATAACTTCTGCCCAAGTCTATCCACAACTTAATATTCATCTCATGGTGTCACAACAATTATAATCTTGTAAATTACCATTGAAAACCTATATTATTGATCTGTAGGCAGTTGAGTAATTTCATGGACTAGAAATGCTCATCAACATTTGATAGATGACAGCAAAGAATAAAATGTGAGATGGTTCAAAGAATCGAGTAAAGGTCGGGACGCTATTACTATTTTGTAATTTTGACGATGCAATTATGTTCCTTGACCCCATATTACCCTAGTTCAAGTGTCTAAATGTGGAACTCCGTAAAAAGTCCTTTGAGGTTTGAGCTTTTCCCATTCCCCAAATGCACTCTGCTATAATGCAATATTTTACAAATGCATAACTTCTGCCCAAGTCTATCCACAACGAAAAATACATCTCATGGTGTCACAACAAAT
>ARYC01005424.1:0-42780 GCA_000711775.1 Oxytricha trifallax | reverse complement strand
TAATATACTGCTTTGTCTTAATAGAGTGAGGATGAATAACATAAGTTTCTAAACCAGCATCCTCGCTAATACCTCCAAGAATCGGCATTGTTTATACCTTGAGTTTCTAGTCATATACTTCTATGTTGCTATGCCTCTTATACCAAGACTTCTAGATGAAAGTGTTGAATGTAAACATAGCCTCGTCGGCATGAATAAACTTAATATTATTCTATTAGGCTCTCTGCATTTAATTATTAATATAATTTAAGTTGTTGTTGTAAAATGGCAGAGTGAAATCAATTACTCTCTTGATACGATTAACACCTTTGTAAGAGATACCATTTCGTTTATAGATGTTGGCTATAGACTAAGCAGAGATCTTCAACTCAGGGAACTGGCGGTGAAGCATAGTAGCTCGTTGGTCGAGAGAGAAGTGAGCCCAATACTTCAAAGTTTTTTCATTAATAAGATAGTCAATATGCTTCTATTGAAACTTTGACTTCCTCTTAGCCTTAGAATTGAGCTATTATTGCTTAAGTTATACTGCTATAAGGTAGTGGGATCGAACAGTTGATGGACTTCGCTTTAAGAGCAGTGCAATAGACTTATAGTTCAGTACTGGTTTGACTTATTCACTATATATATTACTTCCATATCGCAGTTTAAATACTAAATCTATATACTGTTCATCATAAATAGACCCCAAAAGCTTGTTATTTTTGTCTCGCATTTAATTAATAACCCCAACCCCTAACAAATTCCCTACAAATCAAAGCACTTATAAACCTCATTAAGGGGTTTTGGGGTTTTGATTCATGATTGAAGTGATAATAATATTATCATATCTCATCGTGACATTTGTAATTAAGCCCAATATATTCTGACTCGCTTCGTATGTCTTATAACTTTATGATTCTTACTATTTTAGCCCAATATATTGTGAAACCAACCTCTTCGAACCTTTGAAGGCTTATAAGCCCATTTTACTTAGAGTTATAAGCCCTCCTTTAAAGCCCCATTTATGTATATACCTAATTAAATAAATAATTATCTATAAAACTTTAATATATTTAATTAATTTAGTAATAAATTTACTATTAATTTAAATTCTCTATAGAGAATACCTTTAATACTAGTCCATATTTAATTTTTAATAATATTTATTAATTAAATCCCATTATTAATCATTATAATTAAGAAATTATTAAAATGAGGCTTGTAAGCCCTAATATAAGCCCTGAATTAAGAATTGGCTTAAATGACGTTTGAGGCTCGAACTGGACGAGATTGAAACTTCCTGAGCTCTAATATGATTAAGATTGCAGTTATAGTTCCAATGAAGACAGTCAGAATATCTTGGGGAAATTCATTCATAGGTCTTCCTGATATTGTCAAAATACAAAGATCTATTCTAGCAAGAATTTAAATATTCTTAATTCCTTTGGCATCTCTATTGACCATTATATTTAAATTCTTAATTACATATTAAATTTCATTTATTTTTCAAAAATTTTAGCTTATTAATTTTAATATTAAGAATGAATATTATTCATTAAATTATATTTAAATCATAAATAATTAATTTAATGTAAATCACAAATGATGTTATATAGTTAATAATTAATTGATTGAATTTGAATAGAGAATGAGCAACTAAATGAATTAACCAGCAAAGGACCCTGCAGACAGGAGTTGTTTAGATGAGGGCAGAACCAATACTGCAGCTCAGGCTGAGACTCTTCATGAAATGACTATACACTAAGCAGCACTACAGGGGCCAAGTTAAAGACATGTATAAAGACGCCAAGACTGCAGTCACTGGACAGCCACATCTTGACAAGGATTCCATCACAGAATTTGGAAGTCAGGATGCCGAAATAAAAAAATATTGAGCAATACTAGAATATTTTCACTCTATACAATTGGATTTGGAATCTAAAAATATAAAAGCACGTAATACCTCAAAATTCTTAATTTTAACCAAATAGAATATTATTTTTAAATCTAATTTGCATCATTAGAAGAGTATAAATCAATTTCTATTATAAAAGTTAAAATATAAAAAATAATGTCTCTCTCAATCGGAATATAAAAGCAGATTAAGATCAATAAGTTCATCTTATAATAATACATGATTTATTATATTATTTTGCATAATTTATATTTCAGATGTTCTCTTATATCTACAAGGACTTTTAAATTTTTGAGAAGCTTGTGAAACTATGCAAGTAAAGCAAGAGAATAGTGATTTAAAATAGAATAGTTGTCATAATTCATCAGAAATGTATTTCTACTTTTAATCATTTATTATAGATTTATTAAATATTTATTATATTGGCTAAAAACAATAACCGCACCGTGAACATCACTCTCGCAATTTTTATATAAACATTAATATATTATCTACTCAAACTATTTCATTTTGATTGGAACGGGACATTTCCTTTGTGGAAACACCCCGCAGAGGCCATACCTCTGAAGTTTAGGATTAACACGAACGTTTTTGTAAGAGTTAAGTTCTCTTTCTCCACTGTTGTATATATTTGCACTTTGAATTAAATATTAATGGGTCAATATTACTAATTTTTAATACATATCTCAAAAAACGCACTCAGTCATTCAATTAAAGAATGATATATTATATTTCTATTTTATCTAGAAATTAGAAGAAGTAAAAGAATCTCAAACTTTAAAACAATTAAGTTAATCTTATTTTCTAAGCTATATACTATTAAAATTCATAACCTAAATCATTTTTGATATTAAGATTTCTGTTTTTAAATTTATTCAATGTTTTGCTGCTATTAGTACTTTTATTATTAAGCATAATCTGCCTTGCTTGTTCTTTAATCAACCTGATTCTTATCTGAAGTCAAATACTACTAGTAATTGTGGTTATAATTGAAATATTTAAATATATAATTCAATATATAAAGTTAAATCATAATTTTATAGGATACTGATTTGCAGAAGAGTAATTGTCAAATCTTTCATGATATTGATTCTATTAATGATTGATGTGCTGTTGATTTTTACTTCCAAAATTGTTTGATTAAATGTTTTATTGTTATTAGATTATGTGCTGCTAATCTTGATTTGTAATAAGGCCATCCAACTGTCTGCTTCTCTATCTTTTATGAGTTTAATTTACATTATTGCTGCTACCTTGAGCCTAACTCTGATATTTGTCTTCAATTGAAGTCTGTGTGGTGTTCATTAACGAGTAGTGTTACTGGTTAGGAACTTAGTATTAAGGAATTTAATGTGAATTCTAGTTGTAAGATGAGAAGTCTTTTGGATAGTTAAAATTTTAGTGTGGCTAATATTAAGCATTTTAACCCACTTTAGTTTGATGCTGTTAAGAATAATTAACTGGGTAACCTGAAACTTAAAATAATCTAAAACTGAAATTATTGAGACTTATATTGTTTAAAACTTAAGAGTGATAGTTGTTAGTAGGTTATGAATTTTTCTAAGGATTATATGGCTAGAAAGCTGGAGTTATTGGCATTTAGTTTAGACCCTGTAATTTGCTAAGTTTGTTTTGATAATGTTTACTACCTCCAGATGAGGAACTCTAATAAGAGATCATAGCCACTTAATTATGGAATAGGTTAGAAGTATTATTTGTGCTTGAAGTGGATGGTGGTCTTTATTGAGAATCTTTAATTTAATGTAAATTTCTATTTGAGCTGGTTTATAAAGATTTAAAATTAAAGGTAAATAGAATGTTGCAGAGTCATTACGGTGATATCTTATCGAATTTTGAGTGTTAGGGTTTAAATCACTCTAAGATAAATTTTAGTTAGTTGACTTATTCAATGCTGCATAAGTTATAGTAGCATCATTTCTCTTACCTTCTGCAGAGATCTATGAAATAGGGGATTTAGTAGTAGCTGGATATTGATGTTGTTAGTTTTGCTTTATTTAACTTTATACGATTGTTCCAAACTTGTTCTATACCGCCTCATCTGGCTAGATCGATTGCATTTAACTTACAATGTTTCTTTGCTACTATTATTTGTTATTAGAAGTTGATTGAGATTTAGCAATGGGATATATGGGTTGGTAAGATCCAGGGTTTTGTACTCTGAACACTGGTTAATATTAGCCTACTTAATTTTAATAGGCGTCACTCGTTGCTCTGATTTGACTTAACGAATCTATTTTTTGAATCATCTTTGAATGGTCTCCGTATTATTTTTGAATGTTATTTTAAGAGATGTCTAAAGCTTTTGTGATTGCGGAGTCGTCTAAGAATAGATGACTGTTAGAATTATTAATATTGGAAAAGAAGTTTGAGCTGTTTGATTAATCTTCCATGACAATGTGATTTTGATCGAATAGTGTATTATTTTCTATGTCAGAACTATAAAAGCTCTTTGACTTGTCGTTTGAAATGAAATGATTATTTTTAACTTATGTGATAGCTTGATTTTTCCCATAGTTTTTTGTAGGAGGGTTGTTGCTAAATTAGCTTCCAGCTCTATTGTTTTGGTTGCTAACTATCTTCTCCTCTTCAACTTCAAGTCTTTTGTAATGGCTTTTAAGTTTCATCATTACCTTTTCCTTCTGATATTGATCAATTTTTCCACCATTTATTCCCATACCACTTGGTAATGAACCTGGGGTAAGATTCTTTTACTTAGGTGAATTTGAGAGTGAAATAATTGGTTAGTAAGCATTTTATAGAATCTCTCTTACATTCTAGGAAGTTTCCTTAGAGTTGTCTTACCTAATTCCAATTTAGTTTAGACCTCTTAAAACTCCTTTGGCAGTTGAGCTTAAATTTCTTGTGTTTTCAAGTGATCTTGATGATACACTGCTTCTAATATTCAGCTAACCTTGATCCCCATTTCTTTAGTTCGTTAACATTTATTATTGAAGGTTTTCATGTCTTTGAATATTACTAGAAGTCTACACATTTGAACTCTGCAATTGATTTCTATAAAACTTCTCATATTGACTTAGCTAATTTTCTAGTTTGCTTAGGTGTTCCTCTCTTTTTTTCAATTTTCTTTAAAGTTTGATTCTGTTTTCTTTGTAACCATCACATTTTTCAGAGTAGATTTACTTTAGCTTCAATATTTCAATTCTTAATGCATCTCTTTCCTTCTTCAAACTCTTTATCTTGCTTGATTTCTTTTTATCTTTAATCTTAATTTCATCTAGAGCTTAAACTGCCTCTCCTAATCTTTGCTCTCTTTCAGTAAGCTCTCTCTTTGTATTTTCTAATTACCAATATAGGGACTTATTTTCTGAAGCATACTACTTCTTGGTTTCAGACTTCTCCTTAATTTGTATGTTTAAATTGCTTTTTAAACTATCGTTCTCCCTTTCTAGCTTTGAAACTTTCTCAAGATAATCTTAAATCATGTTCATTAGGTTTATATTCTCTTTCTCAGACTATTCAAGTCTAACCGAGAGATCTTTCGATCTTAGTTAATGATCGATCTCTTCTTTTATTGGTGATAAGCCAACTGAATTGATATTACTCGTTTTCATTATCATTTAAGGGAAATTAGCCTAAGTAGATTAAGTCTTTTTCAAGCATTTTTCAATGTTTGTAGCAATAGTAGATTTCTAACCTAGGTTTTAGCCTTAATTATGATTGTTTATGAGAGCCTTAAAGTACAAAGTCTCTTCTTCTATTTAATCTATTTTTAATTTAGATTCTTCACACTTATAGTTTAGCTCTTCATTCTCACAGATAAGGTCCTAGTTCTTAGACTCATACATTTAAATCTAATCATCTTTCAAATTGAGAAGCAATTTGAGGTTTTTAGCTTCACACTGAACATTTTCAAGCATGTATTTGAGCTCAGAAACTTACTCTTCTAACTTCTTGGAATTTGTATTAGAACCCCCAAGACCAAAAGCCATTGTTCTGTTGAAATTTTGAGTGCTAATACCATTAAAATGCTAGGCATTTTTGTGTTTGTTACTGCTTGACTCTGAAAGCTATTTGTCATAATTACTCCCCATTAATTTAGTCTCAGAATTATTCTACTCTTTAGAGTTTGAAAGCATGTTTTTGAATGGCTTAGTGTTGTTAAAAGTTACAAATGATCCTGTATTTTTGCTAAAAGTTAGATCTTTTACGTGGTTTGTGAAATTAAGCCCTCCTCTATTTAATGTAGAGCTCATTCTTTCTTGTAATCTTTACTTTTGAATAAGTGAACTTCTTTGATGATTTAAAGTTCCATTTAAATCACTGTTCTCTTAATCATTTATTAAGTTATTATTCAAATTAAACCTCGTCTATGGCTTTTAAGATGATTCATGGCTTTAATTTCTTTTCTATGTTTATTTTAGTATCTCGGGAGGATTCTCATTCTCAAGTGTATCAATTTTCATTTCTTGGTTAAAGGCTTAGAACTTCTTTAATTCTGCAAATCAAATAAATTAAAATCCTTATGTTTAACTTAGCTTGCTGTACTCTTCAGCTATCATTCGAATTTTCTCGTCAACTTTCATTGTAAGTTCATTATGAAGTTTTTCCCTCTCTGAGACCATAATGTTATCTCTTGTACTTTCAGGAAGGTTTTGTGAGTCTGCAGAGCTTTGAGACTCACAATAGTTTCCAATAGCCATTTGAAAGTTGAAAGTTTTACTAAGACTTAATCTATTGGAAGTGGAGGCTTAACTTGTGAACCTTCCTCCAGTAAGTTAAGAATCTTGTCTATTTGAATTATTGTATGGTTCAAATTCTTCGAATTATATGATTCTAGCTTATTGTAATTCATTAAGCCTCAAAGTTTTGAATAGAACAGGCTATTCTTAAGCAAGAAAACTAATTGACTTGATCTTCTCTGGCATTTCTTAATTTTGCTATAATTCTTCATGGTCCTAGAATTCTCTAATCTACTAGCTCTCCTGTTTTATAAAATAAAATGTTACTATGTTCTTTGTAGCTATACTCAACCCTAGGGAACTAATTTAAAGATAAATTAAACTTACTTTTATTGAAAATCAGGAGATTCATCGCTATTATTTGATGAACAAGATTCATATGTAGTTTTACTTCCATCCCCATCAGCAATAACATCTATTTGTGGCTCATAAACTTAGTCTTAGTCCTGGTTTTGAACATATTCAATCATGTTTGCAGAGTTAAATTCCATTTCCTCTTCATCTTCCTAGTTTTACAACCCTTATCCGTTTCTCTCTTCATCACTCGAAGAAATTTCATTATCGGACTGATTATCCGATTGGCTTTCACTCGAATTTTAGTCATAATCCAAGATTTAATTGCTCTCCTCTCTTAACAGTACTTCAATTTAGTCTGCATCAACATAGTTCAACAAATCGTGGGTTTGTTCCATTACATTGACTTGAATTTGTGTTTATATTAAATGATCTTCCATCAATAATTAGACTTCTTGGTAAATTTATTAGTTTCTGTTTAATTAAACAAATTCAAATTTAAATTTAATTACATATGAACAGTTTAGAATTTATTAATATTGTAAGATTTTAAAGTACTTTTATTACAATTACTTATTACTTATTGATTTATTTAATTGATATTCCAATTTGATTGATGAATATGCAATAACAAATTTAGTAATTCAATATTACAAACAACTATGAACTCAGAAGAATAAAACTTGCAATCTGTCTAGAATCAAGGACCTTCTCCATTGATCAGCTCATCAATCGATCAGTCGACTTTACTCCCCTAACCCCAAATCAAGACTGAGCAAACTTAATAAGCAGTGCCTTCTTTCTTGAACATCGGTAAACAACCTCTGTAAACTCAGTAAAGTAGAAACAAGTAAGAAATATTTGCATCTGATTTGTCAACTTAATTTTAGTTTGGAAGAAGAAAAAGGCTCATCAAGCTAAAGCATACAAGATGAAATGAGTTTGATGAAGCAACTTGAGCAGCTATAAATATAACATTTATATATATATATAGATAGAAATAAACATTTTATAATCGAGTAAACTCCTTGTTTTATTTACTATATTTTTTAGGGAAAGTGATTCTAAGAGAGCAGACAAAGATTCATACTTTAGTTTTCTAGAGAAATTGACTTAAGAAAAGTGTTTTCATACTTTGGATTTGAAGAGTAACGAAGTCCTGAGAGACTCTTACATTAAAATTTGGATTGACTATGCAGAGTTAGTGAGAGACACTGATAAAGTGATTGAGTTTATGATTGAACATAGAATAGGGCATGACTCAGCTGCAGTTTACACTAATCTGGCTTTTCATCAAGAGAAATTCACCAGAAACTTTGATGAGGCTGCTTAAACTTATAAGAGAGGTTTAGATTCAGTCTAGAATAACAGTGATCACAAGAAATTGTATAACAAGTTCCTTGAGTTTTATATTATAACTTTTCTTTCTTACTATTGTTTTCATCAAGAATTTTCACACATAAAATTATAAAAATGATAAAATCAATTGACGAATTAATTGTGAATGGAGTTAAGAACTCAAAGAGATGTTATCAAATATCTTGGTGAAGATAAATATAATCAGATGAGGAAAAACAAAAAGAGAAAGTTAGATGAAGCATTTCCTGAGTGTGACTTTTTTGGGGATAGATATGCATATTAGTAACTTTTATCAATAAATATATGTATTATGATAAGAGTAATTTAATATCACAGTCACTAGAATATATTTTTAACTTGAGTCACTCAATTACGATATTTTTTTTAAAGTTAGCATAGCTATAAATAATCAGCGAAAATTAATAAAATTTAACATACTACTCCAAAACTTTTCAGTTGATTCAAATAATTCAAACCAAGCAAAGAGGAGATAAATTCAGAGGGAGTCAGAGCAAATTATTGAACAAGTCTCAAGCTACAAAGATGGAATCCAATACTTGAAAATAAACAACTAAAAGTACAATGAACCACTCCCTGCTGAAGAAACCAAGCTAGAGCTTATGAGAAGTTTTTATGTTAAACTTTTTAATTTAAAAAGGCCTATATCTTGGTTAGCCTCGCAAGCTTAAGATTAAAGAGCAGCTCAAGTTTTCCAAAGTTTACTATAAACAGGAAATAATCAAACCTAAGTTTAGGTCAAGTAAGACGTTGAACAATCTATCAAGAGCAGCTAGCCGCATAGTAAATCTCTTCAATCAATAAGTGATTAGTAAACTCTATCTAAAAATCAAGTTGAAACTTTGAAACAACAGCAGCACCTTCAACAGTAAAATGTAAAACACAATAAACTAGAAGAAATTGGAGAAATTTCTCAAGACTTTCATAGTAGCAATGCTTCAGTTCTTCACAATAGAACTGTCACTTAAAGAAACACTAATCACTTTGAAGAGTCTAAGAATCAACTTTCAAATTTAAATGATGACACTAAACTGTATCAAACTGCAAACAACTCATTTAATTCAGTCAAAATAGTACAAAAAATTAAGAATACAAAAATATTTGAAAATTTACAGAAATACATATAAAAAAAATATAAATATCATTAAATGAATAATAAGATATAAGACAAATTTATGAAAGAAATGCTTGTAGGAACTTATTTTTACCTAAGATATTTAATTTCAACTATTTTTAATTTATATTCTTTACTTTTTCACTCTTTTAGACTGATTGTGATTTAAAAAACTCTTCTATGTCTATTATTATTATTATATTAATGTGCACGGAAAAAAATACTTGGGCTTATGATAGTATAATAGTATAATTTAATAATGTCTTACTCTGGCATTCGACACCTCTATTATTTGTCCCCAAGAAGGTGACCTTCTTAAAAGACTAGTTATGGTATTTGCCTCAAGCTAACTGCTATTACATATAATTTGATTCTATGTCTGCTAATAATGTTGAAGATAAGTGGAATTAAACTATGATGGTGCCTTAGAGATAGCCTCTGATTTCTAATAATGATTAACAATTGAAATCTTAGATTATTCCAAGTGCAAGACTATAGGGTGCTGATTAAAATAAGCCACAATGTTCGATTGATAACCCTAGTGTGTCAGTTTTATTGAATCAACAACCTATTCAAAGCTAAGTTTAGAGTATTCTTTAATCTATGGGGATTGACTTATATTTTTTCCATTTTTATTCAAGGAATCATTTATGATTGACTTGAACTATATGCAATAGCAAGAGTTAAATAACTAAATTGCCAGCAACTTTTCATAATTTAACTAGTTTGATTAACCTTCCTAACATAGAACAACATCTCAATTCTTGATGCCATCTAATCCAATCAATACTCAAAATTTGAATCCAAATAGAAGGCAAAGTTAATTTCATCTCAAAAGTGAGGAGGTTAAGTCAAGAGATGACTAAAAACGTATCTCTGGATTATTTATGAACCTCGTAGAAGAGTCCCCTGCCTTCGTTCCATAAATAAATTAATTTAAAGCGCTTTAGACTAACCAACCTGACTTGAACTAAAGCAACATGTCTTTCGTTGACGCCACACCTATTTAATCAAAATTTGCCAGAAACTTAAATCCAAACTACTCTTAAGAACTTATTCTTAAGAAGAGAACTCTATCGTAGGGTAGACTAAAAGAGTAAATAAACGATTAAAACCAAAATTAGAATGTCAGAGATAGAGATGGCTTTATGAGTTCATTTGGATATGTAAGCCCCATTCCAGCAAATACTAGAAACAGCTTTAGCAACTATTACTAGGACAACAATAGAGTTGGACTCTCTGAAATGAAAAATTTGGATAACCATCAGTCTTGCTTTATGTTTTTTATTATAATGCTAGAACTTTTTCCAAGATAATAGATAGTTATAGCAGCAACCACAACCTGCCTAAAATCAGTTTACTTCATAATAACCTGTTTTCCATTCTTTCCAATAGAATACTTAGAATCAGCAATCCTAAAATCAATTTTAAGTGCCATAACAACAACAGAGAAGCAGCTCAAGCTTTTTAAATGCTTTCAACATTTTCTCATCAACTACCAACCAAAAGCCAGAGAATCCTCAAGTTTAATGCAATGTAGCTAAGAGAGACAGTCTTGACAGTATGGGTTAAGAATTCAAAGACTGCTTGGATGCTACTATTCTGACACCTAACAATACTAATAGATTCTAGTAGACTACACAACAAAACCAGCCCACTTAGTAAAGCTTTTTCCAGAACTATGTTTAGCAGACCAACTCTAACAGTTTCCTAAATCAAAATCAGAATATAAATACCACTTCAAATGTTAATGCTAATTCTAATACTTCAAGAATACCTTCAGCTTTGAAAGGAAGCAACTGGAGCAATGTGAATGGAAATTAGAATCAAAATCTTAATTCAGATGAAAATAGTATGAACTTAGGATTTGATAGGAAAAGCTCTTTTAATAATGCCAATGCAGTAGACTCAAGAACTGGTTCCAAATCTGTCAGGTTTCAAGGTAAATAATGAGATGTGAGAGATGGAATTAATAGAAATAAAATTATTGAAATTAATTATTGAACATATGAAAATCAATGAAATTAATTTATCATTGTTTTAATTATTATTTTTAATCTTATTTTATAAATATCATATTGCTCAGTTAAGATTTTAATTTGAAATATGGCTTGACTATTCTATAAAAATAAGATTAATATCATAGAACCATTTTAATATACTATACAATATAATTATGAATTTAGTAAATTTAAAAACAGAAATAAAAGCATTTAAACTACATAAAAATATTTTTAATTACAGTTTGAGTTCTTTTTTTCATTTAAGTTACCAAACGGGTATATATTTTCCAAACTAAAGTCTCTCGTACACTTGAAGTTATTTGTCACCTTTTCTCTTCTTTTCCAATTCTGGCCACACAGTGTTATTGAAAGTATTGATATATCTTTTTAGCTTATAAATTAAATTCAGAAAGCTTAATATAGATAATAAGTTGCAACAAAAATTCAAAGTATTCTCATTTCTGGAGAGCTTATCGCCCTACTTTTCAATTTGAAGATATCTCTGTAAAATATCAGTTTATGATAGACCAGAGATAGTGCCCACAGTGTTCTATAAATCTCTCTTTACTTGCTTAAATAGTAAGTCAACAAGCTTCTTCTGTTTCCTGTTTCTTGCAAATTAGTACATCTATATATGTGAGTTAAGCAATAATGTATGAATTATTTACTTTTATGATCATGTAAATAGAGAAAACTGTTCCCAAAATTAGGAAAATTAAGTTATCCATGATGAAGAGCTTTAATCTTTATTGGATTGTGAGATAGACAGTTTTGCTATAAAATTCTATTTTATCTTGAGTTGCTGGAGATATCTTATAGTCATTTTGATTTTGGATGGAAACATATACTGGATCTTAAAATAAAGAATTAAAATAATTTTTCTATTCTGTTTAATCTTTTAACGAAATAATTTTTAAAGATCCCAGTTGATGTCAAAGATTTAATTTTCTACAAAACTTAATTAGCTGATTTTAATTTTACCTGTATTTGAATTGAGAATAGTAACAATCTTTCTCAATAAAGTATTCTTATCTATATCATCCATTTATAATTCGTATTTCATAGCATTTGCAAATTCTTCTAAATCTGAGAATTTCAATCTATCATATTGAATCTCCCCAACTTTCTTCTGTCCTCCCAAGATTTGTAAACGATACTGGAATTCTCTTAGAATATAATTAGCTTGCTGATTTATTTCATAGTTCTCAACGCATCTATTCCCTTCTTTTAAATACCCAGGACTGCAAGCAATAAATTTGCCTTCTTAACAGATACCGTGAGTTGGGCAATCGATGCAGTTTTTATAAGATCTACATAATCTTAAATTTGATTTTAAAAATCCTATATATAATATGATTAAAGTTTAATTGGTAAGTAGAAGGATCTTCGTTGAAATATTCACAAGATGATACAGAGTCAATTCTCCTTTTTATATTCTAGTCAAATCCATTAGGGCAGTAAGTAGGGCCTTTTGTTACAAATCTAATGCTGAGAGTTGTAAGTATGATTAAAGGCACTAATGTCAATAATGCATAGAAAGCTTTGGAAATTGGCTACTTTGAATCATCATCGCTCTTAGCACCAAGTGATCTTCTCTCTAAGGAAGGTCTGCCCTCAGATATTTAGCTTAGTGAATAATTTCTCTGATTTTATTTGCTTGGCCTGATATATGGACCTGTGCTGATATTATCTCTGCTTAATTATCTACTAAGAGGCATCTCCCTAGAAATATGTCTGGTAGTCTAAGGATGCCTGATACTATCAATTTTGTGACTGTTGCTACTATTTTATAGTATTGAATCCTTAAACTATCTATTAGTAGTACTGGCTGGCTACAAACTTGATCTTTTATCATATCCCATATTGAAAGGAGATTAGCCCATGCCTCCTTGAACGTGCTGGTCTTCGTATACTCTTTATTTTACGAAAGAAGGTCTTTCGTTATTAATTGAGATGAATGAATTTCTTTGAGATGGTGGGGCTCTTTGATCTGCCATAAAATTGATGTGAGGAGTTGTTGTGCTAGATAAACTTGCCTATTTAACAAGCTTAGGACCTTGAGAACTCAAATGAGCAGGTGGCTAGATGAAACCTCCGAAACTTGAATTTATGAATCTGCTTGTCTCTTATGAAAAAAATAATATTGCAAAATATATTTTAATATAGATTTATACTGATTTTATTGGCTTTAAGACTGACCAAAGTATTGATTTTGACTTTTAGATATATAATTATTCCTACTTTTAATTTAAATAAATTTATATTATATCTTGAATAAGAGGTGGCTATTAAGTCTACTGAATGGCTTATTCAAGTTTTTTGTATCTAGGATCATTAGATAATCTCTATTGCTATTAATCATCAGGCTATTACTGAAATTAATTAATATCTTCCATGGTTAGATTTTATGGAATATTTTGCTGCTGCTTTTGTTATGAAGAGCTTCCAGAAGAACCATTTTTCTAGTCAACCAGAATTTGATACTGCATCTATGATAATCTTTGCTTCCACTCTTAATTATCTTCTTTTGATTATTACAAATCTTTTTCGAGTTAAGTTACTTTTTTCATGACTTGTTGGATTTGCTGTCCTCTAGGAAGCACCTCATTATCTCCTAATTTTCTTGGGGATCTTGATCTTCTGTTGGTAGTGCTTTGATCCTAATTGGTCTAAGATTAATCTGGATTCTTCTCTTTCCATTATCTCACTACTTCCTTTGCTTGCTCTTGAGATAGCTTTTAAGGTAATTAAGTTTGAGAAAATTAAATAAAATAACCAAGATGTTCTTTCAAAACCCCTTATATGAGGAGAAATATATATTATTCTAAGTTTGCTTCTTCTATCTAGCTTAATTACTGGTGTCAATTGATTCATTCCCTGCAATTTACTATTACTCTGGGATTTACTATTAATCTTTATTCCCGAACCATTACTTCCTATTATTTTATCTGCCTGTATTCGATGAACTTTAATCACTCTGCCCTTAAGCCCTTTACTAATTCTAGCTTTGATCCTAACTTTTGCCTCGGTTTTATGCAATTTAATTGTCATTTGCTTCTTGAGTTTTAGATCTTAGAAAAGCGGGAACACTGCTTGTTCGAGCAGCCACACTGAAATTAGTGTTTGAAGAAGATCCAGCACCCAAATTTATCATTTTATCTTATTCATTATTTACCTCCGAATCGATTTTTCTATGTTTGCCAGAGGCACTAGTCTTGCCAAGCCTCTATAATTGTTCTTCATGCTCGCTTTAGAGCTAAGAATCACTTTATTCCAGCTGCTATCTCTTTCTTTTTTTGTTTTGCTTAATTTATTTGTCACTTTTATCTTCACTTAAATCTGTTTGAGATTTTTACATTGGAGATACTGATTACTTTCCAGAAGCTTAACTTCTAGAAGTGGATTGCTTTCCCTGCTTTTCTTGCTTCCTTAACTAAAAATTAAACTCAAAAATAATATAAGCAAGTTATGCCATAATTAGTGCTTTTAGAGGTTTATTCGATATTAAACACAAATAATTCTTACATCGGAGATAATATTTAAGTACATCTGAACTAAATCAGCCTTTACCACTCCATTAAGGTTTTTCTTGACTCCTAGCTGCATTACACGCAATTTTAATTCATCAATTGGCATACTCCAGGCTCTTTCCCAATCTTTGCTATCCCAATTTGCCTATTTCTGACCTCTCTCCTCGGTTTTGGGTTACTAAGCCAGTTTCTGTTAATTTCTTAGAGAATTACTTGTGCCTTGATCTTTGCTTGAACTCATTAATTTTTATGGGTATTAAATTTATATATAGGAATTTATAGGGTCAAATTTTAATTTTTGAAATATTTGCAATTTTCTTATCAAATTAAATATAATATACATATTTGCGATTTAATTGGCTAATTTAGGATCACATAAAAGAGGGAAGTCACAGATTTTATTAGGAAAATAAATAATATATAAATTTAATTCATAAATGTCGAATACGATTAAGTATTCGGGACTAATACGCACTTTCATTAATAATACTAAAATACATATTAGTTTGATCAATAGCTTAAATTATTATTTATTAAATAGTGAATGTTTTCCAAATAAATTTAAGTAAATTCTATAAAACTAAAATTTTAATAAAAACATAAAAATTTTGAAAAGTAAAAATTAAAGATAAAAAAGTACATTTAAAAAAATCTAAGTTTTAAGGAATACTAAAATAATTTTTGATTCAATTTCAGTAGGTGTGAACAAACAATTATAGTTGCAGAAGTTTACAATAAAAAAATAATAAAATATTAGCATTTAATTTTCAAAATATTTCTAATTTGAGAATGTTATTAGTATTATTATTTGTTGTTAATGTATTACTAGACTAAAAGTGATTGTTTCCATTACCTAATTATCGATAAAATATAAAAAAAACTCAAAATAATAAATAAAATCATTAACATCAAAATATTAATAATAAAATCATCATAATTTTATGAGAATTTTGTAAATATATTTTCTTTTAAGAATTCTAGTATTATCATGAAACTAATATATAATAATTGAAAAAATATGAATAATTCTATAATTCATAATCAGATCATGACATTCTGATTTTAGTGGTATATTCCTCATTAAAGTTATCTCAGATTTTATACTAGTAAAATATTCAAGCAAGAGACTAAAATTAAAATCAATTTGAGTTAATCATTTATTTCCCAAGTATTTTTATATCATTAATATTGATTCTAAAATTTTTTAATTTTTTTCATTCTTGATATTGACCAATTTGCCAGCTTATTTGTTTCTATCCATCTAGCTTCCAAAGACTTACAGCACAGAAGAACTATAATCAAATCGTATCCTTCTCTAGTGAGATAAGTTGCGAGACAAGGGCCTGCAGATTGAGTTATGCCCGTTTTAATACCTTAAACTCCCTTTGACCATAGTAATTTATGAGTATTTTCCCAACAATATTACCTTTGATCTGGATAATCTTATCTGTAAGGGACTTTATAGAACTTTGTTCCAACAATTTACTTGAAAAGCCTGTTTTTCATGCTTATTGAGCAAAGTTTAGCAAGATCTATAGCAGAGGATCAACTCAGCCAATTTTATAGACCATGTGGAGTATCTAAAAAGGTAGACTTTAAATCTAACTCCATAGTTAATCTATTCATTTCTTCAATGAAAGCGGCAATCTCAAGTGCTTCTCAGAATTAAGAATTCTTAGAGAGAAAGATATTCCTCCTTTTGTTTCCCTATAGATTATGTTGCTATTCAGGTTACTCAGTTTTTTCTTATAAAAGCAGAGCTCCAAAATATTCAGCTAGCGCAATCGAAGCGTCGTTGCCGCTTGGTAACATTAATCCATAGAGTAAATCTAAAACACTCAGGACATCACCTTCCTATAGTTCGGCTGAAGTCCCTATAATATTTGCGGCATTTTCACTAATTTCTACAAAGGTAGATTCTTCTTTAATCTTAAATTTAGGGAATCATTTTTATACAACGAATCTATTCTAATTAAGGTTAGATTAAACTTTATCTACCCTTTAAGAAATTTGTTTAATAATTGTATCACAGTATAGCAAGTCATGATCTTTGTCAAGCTAGCTATTTCTCTACGATCTCTTTCAAGTTTTCCAAAAAGCAATTTATTTTACTTCACATCGTATACTGCCCAAGCTTATGCACTAACCATAGGGGCAGGCTAGTCTAAAAGTATCTTAGTCAATTATATTTCATTTTAGGCAATTTTTTCCTCTTCTTATTCATTCAACTATTGTTGTAAGATCATGTCCGCTTTCGTCTCTAAAATTAATAAAATTAACTATTTAGAAGATCAAATAGTTTAGTAAGGATAAATGAAATAATTACATGAAAATTTGGGTGTTGGTCTAATTTACTATCTTAAGGCAGATCCTTCTTTCAATGTTTACGCACTGTTTAGATTTTATGATGAAACTCCTCCGTAAGATTCAATTTAATTAGGAGCTGTGGCATTATTACTTAATTTGAAATTGATTGATAAAAGTAATAGATAGAAAGATAAAAATATATTAATAGTTAATAATCAATTCATTTCCCAATTCAATTCATGTTCTGTAGTATTATTATTTTAGTATGAGTCAGCCTTAGTACTACTGTATCTCTTTTTCAGGCTTCTTGGCACATTAATCGCTTGCATATGAGATTAGTTTATCTATGTTGTTTGCTACTAATTATTCATTAATGGAGTTGGAGGCTTGATTAGCTATTATTACTGAATCTAATTTTATATGTTTAATGCTGCCTATTGCAAAGCTTAAGGTAAATGTATTAGACCAGCATTATCATCCATGCTGTTCTTTTATTTTAATTTTGGAGTCTAAGTACCTTACCCAGAGGTAGTAATGGACACAAAGTTTGAGTTGTTCTGGCTGTGATTAGTTCTGAACATTATCTATTGATTTTTGAAGTTTGGATTCATATTGACTCTATTCTAGAAAGTTTTCTCCACCACAGATTTTTGATACTGATGCGCTTCAGTTTATCCAAGAACATATTACCCATTTCGTATTTCAAAGTTTGGCACATTAGATTACTGGTTTCATCTGTTCTACTGGTTGCAAGATATCAGACAAAATGGAGCTGCTTATTTTTACTAAGTTTAAGATTGCACAATGAAAGTTGAACTAAATTGAGGTATTAATTGTTCATTGCCTCCTCCTTCTTTATATGCTGTTGACAGTGGTCGACTTTTGGTTTTGTAGTATTTATTCATTGCTAAATAATTTTATATTCTAAATGGCTTTACTCATGTAAATTTTTATGATTTTATTTAGATTGAAATAGAAATGACGGTAATCATCATAAAATTATCAAAATGAATAAAGAAAGGTTTATTATAATAATTGAAGTTTAATTATATGTCTAGGTCTAATATCAGTTCTTTCGATAAAGTATAGCAAACAAAATTCTTGCAAGCGGTAGATTAAATGCGTTTACAATATGCTGGGGTGGGGCGAAATGGATATTTAGGATCTGCTGCCTAAAAGGCTGTCCGTACTTCAATTAGAATTGTTGAAGATCAGAATAAACTAAGACTGAGCAAAATACATGAGAGTGTTTAAAGTTTGATAAAAAGACCAACTAATGTAAATACGATGATTCGATATAAATAACAAATTGCATGTCATTTTGTCCTAAAATAGATTTTCTTATATTATAACACAGTAGTAACAAAAACTTGTAGCTTAATAATCCTTATCAAGACATACAAGAATAATCTTAGACATCTAGTTCTAGCGATGAAAGCTCTGATGATAATTCAATAGAAATTAAAAGCCATAACAACATATTAAAATTTGACTTGGATGCTTACAAATATGAGTCTTCCATTCTTACAGATAGATAAAAGTAGAAAAAGGAATTCTCGAGAATTATCAGAAAATCTGTCAAAAAAGAGATTAAAACAGTTGAGAAAATGTTTCCTCTTTCTCTCTCCTCAGCTAGATCAAGAAAACAATCTAGAAATGATCATATTTCTTAACTTTATGGTAACAATTAAGTCATAAGAACTCAAAACGAAAGCAGATTTAATAACTATCTAGAGACCAATCCCAATTCAAGAGCAATATAAAATTCTCAAGAAAAATCTTACTTCAACATTAGCAAAACTTCTTAAAATTAGAGTTATAGCAGTTTCAAAAATGCGTATTAAGATTCAAGACCTATTACTAGCTAGAAAGACTCTCAATTTAGAATAAAACTGAATAGAAGTATACTTAATAACTCAGATTTAAAAACCTAAAATAATAACAACAACAATAATGAATCATTCAAACCTAAAATAAAATTTCATAGTAAACTTATGAATATATCAATTTATGTTTAATTTCATAATTTAATTTGAATAAAAATGTGTAAGTTAAGATAAAATTATAAGAAAGATGTTCAAAGTATAACAGAAAATATTAATATATAATAATAGGTTAGCATATTTTTAAGCAAAAAAAGAATTTTAGTTTTATATGTTATTGAAAGTAACTTTAAATAAAAATATATTTAAATATTTTTGACTTTTTATTCATTAGTGAAATAAGTGATTCTCCCTATAAAATAATGCCAGAAAAGAAAATAATGTTTAAGATCTTGGACAAACATTAGTAAGTCTTAAACAATAAAAAGAAGCGTCAAGATTAACTATAGAGAGTTGGGTTTATAAAGGGAATCTTCAATGATAAATCCTTAGCTTGGGAAATGAGAAACAATTCAACCAGAGCCTCAAACTTTGCTTCTCTAAAAGTTATTTCTACAGCCACTCACGATAGATCAGATATAAATAAAGAAGATTTGAGAGCACTTGAACTGTAGAGAGATTAGCGTTTAAGTTTGGTCAAGCAGCATTCCAGGAATAATCAACTTTAATCTTCAAATAATTTGGATTCAATACGCGAAAGCTCTCGAGCACTCTCATCGAAGTCGTTAAAGAATTTCTAATCTTTCAAACTATTTACAGATGTGAAGAAAATTTAAAGTGATTTAATGAGCGGGTGTGTAAGTGCCAGGAAGGAAATCAAACTTGAAAAGCGAAGATTTGAGTAGGATGAGAATTAACTCAGGAGAATAATAAATTCATAGAAAAGACAAGAAGGTTACATTATGAATCAAAGAGTGAAATTATAAGAAGCAGAAAATTTTGCAAACATTGTATCAGCTAACAATAATAAACTTAGGTAAAAGTTGTTTGAAAATGCTCTTCAAGAGTTCAAAGACGAGGAGTATTAAGATATAAAAACAAAATAAATTGAAAGCTTTCTTAATGAAGACTATAAAAAGAGAGCTGGAATATAAAACATAAACTATTTAAAATTTATATAAATTTGCATAAATTAGAATAATTTACAATTATAGACATAAATTCTTATTAAAAATAATTCATTCAAAGTAATTTTTAAAGAGTTATTTAATAAAAATAGCCTTAATAATTCTCAATAAAATATTATTAGCTCTTCATATATGAAAATACTAATAAATTGAAATAAAAGACATAAAGATCCTTAAATTTATCATTTGTATTTTCTAATTTTTTTTTTATGAAAGTTAGTATTTTACCTTTTAAGATTCCTTGTTTTATTATCTAAGTAGGAATCTTTGCAAGTTTTCAGAATTCCATATTTTTAAGATCATTTGAAATCTGAATAAATAGTAAAAAAATTTTATTTCGTTCAGAAATAAGTTTTAGGCTTAATAGTAGTGTGATTAATTAGGTTAATTTAAAGTGTTTAAATAATGAAATCATATATCTAATTGTAACGATTAGACTTCCTTAAATTGTTCATCATCAAAAAGATTACTCATTCTCAACATAATTCCTTCAACTCTATTGTAGAAAGCGAATTCTAAATCTAACTTATCTTTTCTAGCTTGTCTGAGTTTATACCTATTTGAAATAATTAATTAATCATAAAAGAGTTTCTTACCAAATCAAAAGCAAGAACCCAAGGTTATACATAGACAAGAAAGTTCTTGCAGTGAAAAATTTGTCAGGGGTAAGGTTATAGCTGATTTAAGTTCCCAATTTTATTGAATTCCATACTGACCCAACAATTAGAGGGAAAACACAGTTAGGAGTTGGGGTCTCAACTAAAATCAACCCAGCTATGGCCATAATAAAAGCGAATTTTGCAAAAGCTAGTCTTTTCTTTCTCATATCATATTAAAGTTTTGGATCCTTTGCTACAATAGTCCTATAGTCAATATATCCAAGACCACAAGCTGCAGCACCCTATTAAAAAGCTGTTCAGTAAGTTGATGAATATTACCTCAAGAGCATTTAAACAAGCTATCCACATAAATGACTGCTCAAAAGCGTGGAAAAATATATCTGAGCAAGGATCACTCCATATCATTCTATAGAGCATCACTGATTATGGAATTGCTGCACTGAAAATCATAGCAGATACAAATCTGGGTGTCTAAATATATATTAGTATTAAGAATTATCTTACGAGATTCTCAAAGATTTTCTTTTAAGCTGCTTCTTTTTTCTCTCCTTTTTGCTATTGCAACATCTATTGATATTCCTGTGACCCTTTCTTTGGAATCTTAAACTCTAAAATTGAATATATAAAACTATCTGTAATAATTTACCTCCTGGAATATAACCTGATCTCTTAGAATTACCAGTTTATTTTGGCTTAGGATTTTATTGTCTATTTCTCATAGTGAAGAAAAGACTATTTGTGTGATATTGTGAGGTTTAATTTTTAAGTAGGAAATTTGCTCTTAATTTTGATAACATAGCCATTAATTTTAATTATAATAAACTTTTGATTTTAAAGTAAAATTAGCAATATTAATCTAAATTTAATCTTTAATAATTTATCGTTATAATAATAGCTCTGTTAACAATGGAATCTCAAGTAGAACCTGTAATGCATAAAATTTAAGATTTAAAAGGAGAAGTTTCAAGTTAAGAAGTTGAGGAATAAAAATAAAACCCTAAAATTTCATCTTAATTATAAGAAAACAAATAGAACCAAGAATAGCAATAAATACTGCTTAGCAGTAGACCATCTAAAAAGTTGAAATATTGCGTTTTTACTGGAAATTATCCCTAATATATCCGCGATGCAATGGCAATCAGAGGTAATTGGTAAGAAGTCGATCCTTAAGTAGAATCTATAATGGCTGTGGATTTCATTTGGAAACCTTTTAACTTTATGAAAAATGTAACTATTACTTTCTTCTTTGATTTTTTTATTATATAGGGATTCGAGCTGTTTGATAAGAGAAAAGACGATATAAAACGTTCTGTGATTTGTTACAACCACTATGAATACATATCCGTGCTTTCAACAAAAACAGGACTACTATAAAGTTTAACTGATTATTACTCAAATAATAAAATGGCAATTGATTGTAATTACACAGTTGCTGATTCTTTGCCAATGGCATTTATGATCACATCAAATCCAAACGATTTTGATTTTCAAGTGTTCAGGAAAAAGTTTCAAAATATTGAAAGAGGTTATGTTTACAAAGAAAAACTTGCACCCAAATAATTCGAGCAAAATTTTTGGCTTCTAAAACCAGCAAATATGAATTAGGGAAAAGGAATTGAAATTTTTAACACTTTAAAGCAAATTTATTCATTTTTAGCTAATAAACCATAAGATCAACTTTGGATTGTATAGAAATATATAGAGAAACCATTGCTTTACAAGTAAAGAAAATTTGACATTAGAGTTTTAGCTTTAGGAACCAATGACTACGAAATTTATTTTTACAATACAGGCTATATGAGAACCAGTTCAGATAATTATACTTTAGATAACAAAAACAAATTTGTTCACTTAACAAATAACTGCTACTAAAAACACTCTAACAATTACCAAAAGTTTGAATAAGGAAATTAATTGACTTTTTAGCAGTTTTAAGAATACTTGAAGGACACTTTCCCTGATCTAGAGATTCCATTTGATCAAATAATGTTAAGAATGAAAGATCTAATTATCGATTGCTTTTTAGCAGGAATAAATAACTTCAACCCAAATAAGAGGGAACATGTTTTTGAAGTTATGGGATTTGATTTCATGATTGATGAAGATTTTAGGGTATGGATAATTGAAGTTAATACTAATCCATATTTTGGTGTTTTAAACGATTAACTTCCTAAATTTATCGATAACTTAGTTGATGATACGCTTAGATTGACTTTGGATAAAGTTTTCCCTAGAGATAATCCTGATTCAGAGAGACCTTCATAATATGAATTGCTCTATATTATGAATTTATTTTTATTTTATAACTTTTAACTATAATTTATAGCTAGAAACAAGGGATAAATAAAAGACAAGGTTTTGATGTAGGGATATACCCTGTGAAATCCATAAAAGACAAACTTGTAAGACAAACTTTCATTAAATTTATCTTATAGGATTAAGAAAGGGATTTAACTCTTTAAAAATTGAATTAACTTCGCTCTGAATAATCATAGGTACTTTTATTAAAACAGTAAACTTTACAACATAAAAATCTGAAAAGTAAGGCAAATCTTTAAAAGAATTTCTACTAGACAATTGAGGGGTCTTCTAGATCTAAATCAGCTCTCTCGTTCAGTTAAATTGATCTTAACGAGCCTAAAAGAAAACAGTCCAAAGAAAAATAAACTTCTAAGAAATTTAAAAACAATCAAAATTTAGCATCTGACTAAAAATCTACAAACAAGCAAAATGATGAACTAGATGTGTTAAATAACAATGAAACCTCTTTCAAAAATTTGAGAAAAAGCTAAGACTCCCATTAAATGACAAAGATTGATGAATTGAATGAATACAAAAGTTAAAAAATAACTCAAAGCACCATGAACACAAATGACTATCTGACAAATTAAAATATGCATGCAACTGTTTCAAAAAGAACTCATTAGTAGCCAATAGGAGCAACCAGCATTAGTGTTCTGCTAAGAAAAAAAGCCGAAGAAGCTACAAGAATAAGCCAAATTAACCAAAACGATCACTTAACTAAAATATAGCGTATTTTGAAAGTCAAAGATCTAATTGAACAGATTAAAGATTCAGTTAGTAGCATAGGAGATAATGTAGAGCAAAGAAAAAAAGATTTTAACAAATACTTTAATCAAATATGCTCAGCACTTTCAAATTCAAGTAATGTCAGTAAGAAAGACATTTAATAAGCTTTATAAGGTTTAAAGTTGCTAATATTTTCGCAGTTCTTAACTCAATTTAATGATAAGGGTAACTTAACAAAAATTGTGGATATGCTTAAGATAAATTGCTAAACACATCAAGAGATAAGTGAATTCTTAGTAAAAATGCTCCATGAACTTGCAAAACATTATTCAATAAGACAGATATTTCACACCAAAAAACTTCTCTCTAAAATTTCTAGACTTATTATTGAAAATATATCGATTGTTGGGTAATGGCCCCCTGGGGGGGGCCGCTAAAATTTTTTTCTAATTTTCATAAAATGACCTAAAAATGATTATGACATCAATCTAACATAATATAACTTATAAATAAGGTCTGAAATAACCTTTTCAAGGAATGCATTGAGACCCAGATCAGAGTAACATTTCACTTTATTATCATTAATACATTAATTTTTGAATAAATAATAATTTTTATTTTTCTAAATATAATGTCTTAAATATTTATGATTTCACTAACTTATTAACTCATTAAATGATTAACTGTTATAATAGTTTGATAGAGCCTTTATTAATGTTGCCAGACATATTATATATTACTGGATCATTATATTAGAAGCTATTATAACAGTTAATCATTTAATGAGTTAATAAGTTAGTGAAATCATAAATATTTAAGATATTAAATTTAGAAAAATAAAAATTATTATTTATTCAAAAATTAATGTATTAATGATAATAAAGTGAAATGTTACTCTGATCTGGGTCTCAATGCATTCCTTGAAAAGGTTATTTCAGACCTTATTTATAAGTTATATTATGTTAGATTGATGTCATAATCATTTTAAGGTCATTTTATGAAAATTAGAAAAAAAATTTTAGCGGCCCCCCCCAGGGGGCCATTACCCCGATTGTTTAAGACGATAAAAACCAATTCGAGTTAAATCTACATCTAATACAATTCATAACATAACTATCTTCAGTATCAAACAGTAAGCATTATATTCCAGGAGAAACTAAAGAAATTGAATAACTAAGAAGAAAAGCAATCTAAAATGGAGTTTTAATCTTGGTTGATGTACTATACTAAATTAGTCCAGAAAAATAAATCAAAGATAAGGTTAAGTTTGATATTCTTGATAACTTAGATTTAAATGATAAGAAGCTCCACATTTATACAGTATATGAGCATTTTAGATAGAAAGTTTCTTATAGTCAGGAATCACAGATGTCTATGAGAGATTCTAGACTGTAGCTATCTTAAGAAAATAAAGAGAATATTACATAAAAACTTGCTGAAATTTCTTAGAGAAGTATGTTCTAGAGAATCCAAGATTATATTGAAACTAATTTCAAACAAGTAAACCCACGGATCCCTTCAGTTCTTAGTCAAATGGATGAACACTTTAACATTAAATATTTGAGTGATATTTTAGACAAGTATGAATAGTAAATAAATGGGAATTAAAGCAAACTCTAGTAAGATACTATACTTCCTACAGTTAGTGGAAGTAAGAATTTGAGAAATTCTCCAGATTTTAGAAAGACAATGATTAATAACGATAGCTAGGAGAGTTTGGAAAGAATTAATATTAAAAAGTCTTCTCATTAGAAACAGGCATTAAATGGAAAATCAGTGAGAAATACAATTGATGGCTCTTACAAATCAAAGTAAAGTAGAAAAGAAGATAGAGATATAAAGAGCTAAGAATCCAGAGAATCAGTATAAGAATATCAAAGAAATTAAAATAACAATGTGCTGATGGCTAATTAAACTTATTTTGCGAATTAAGACTATATCAGTACTGCTAATGACTTGAGAGAATATAAGAGTAAGATGCCAATAAATGATACACATAGAAATACTTAATATAACGTCAAATCATTTGAAAGAATAAAACAATCAATGAGAGATTTAATTTTCATGTTTAATAATTGTCTTTTTTATATTTTTCAGAGATGTAGACATCTTAAAAAGACCTTTAAAACAAAGCAAGGAGAAAAAGGTGAAATCCTTAAGAACTTAATTAAACAGCAAAAATAGACTCCCTCAACTTTCGGATGGAACTTCTGAGAAAGAGGAAAACAATTCAATGCAATATTAAAATGGCTATTTAACCTCTAAAGATCATTCTTTAGTGCTTCCTAATCTAGCCAATTAATAAGCTTTAGAATCTCACAATAAAAAGTAACTTCTTTACTATGGAATTGGAACCAACTTCTAAAATCAAGGTGGGTATAACAAAGTGCTTCAAGATGCAAACTATTACTTGAAATTGCATCCTTATTTGCAAAACAATGTCAGGACCTCTAAAAATTCAAATAAAAAGTCATTTGCTCATTCTGTAGTTAAAAATGATTACTAAAATCTAATGCATAATTAATCATCAACAGTCCTGTTTATAAAACATTAATTTAATTGAAAATAACTATTATATTTTCTATAATCAATCAAAGCAAGATGTAAAGTAATCTAATCCGAGCATACTTCCACTCTCATAAAACACAATGAAGAGCAATTATTGATAAAATAGAAAAGATCAGGAAATCTGAGAAATATAAATATAAAAAAAACTGGCATTTATTACATTTCTTAAATTTAATCTTAAAGTAAAAAACCTGAAACAATCACTTGTATTTTTCACAAATATTAACAGGGACATATACTGAGTGATTTAATTGCTTAATTAGTTTTATTATTATTCTTTTATTTTCTAATTCATTTGCTATTCTGAGAAGATGTAGATTTTAGGATAAATAACAGATCAATATATAAGCAGTCTCAAATTGTAAAATGCTTAAGTTGATAAGAGTGAATTAAACAATCGCAGTTATAACTCTATAAAACACAAAAAGTTAGAAAAATTTAGAATAAATATCTGCATTTTAAGAACATTAATGTTGTTATTCATAATTAGTAATAGATGATAAAGAAAATAATCACTTACTTTAAATTTGTTTTTGCTTTAAAGTTGTTCTCTTCACTAGCTCGTGCATTGATTTTAAAAAGTGTTTTCCCATTTTTGATTAAATTTAGTAAAATTAAAAATGATTCTTTTAATGAATTATTTTAAACGACTTTTGATTTTCAAAAAATTCATATACAATATTATAAAAGTGGGTATATGTCCAAGATAAAGATGTAAGCAGCCCTTCTCTAAAGTCATTAATCGATCACTTCGAACGATAATCAAATTATTTCATAAAAATAGCACAATCATTATAGTAATCTGAATAGCTAAGGCAGTACGAATTAATAAATACGAAAGAATGGAAATAACTTTAATTAATACAAAAATAGCAGTATTGAGAGCAAAGTGTATTCTAACCAAAAGATGGGGTTGAAATCTGTACCATTAAGTCAGAAAAGTTACGGAACAGGTAAAAATTAAAGCTAGATATAGAGTGATGCAGGTTCTGAAATGAAAAGTGAAAGATATCTGGATATCATGCCAACTAGTGTCAATGAAGAAATTACAAATTGAATTCTGAATTTATCATTATAATTATCCGTTGAATTTATTCAATCTTTATTTTTAAAATACTTTTTGTTTTCATAAATCAGAGCTAACTCTAGACACATGCTGAGTAGGAAAACCTCAAATAGGTTGAAGTATAGCAAAACTAATTTAAGAGATGTTCGATTAACTCAAGTTATGGCCCTCAAAATTAAAATTCCTACATCTAAAATTCCTAGGATAGGTGTACATTTGGTAATTTAACAAATAGTTAAAAAGTAAGCAACATATTCTAGAGAAATCAATCATAAAATTAAATTCAGAACTATCAGCAATATCAATCCTGTGACGTCACACAGAAACATGCATAATTGAAAAACCTAAATGATAGCAAAATCTTCAATCTTAATGATAGTAAGAATAAACCTGAATTAATGACACATAGTAATTTTTACTCAACATGGTTGAATCAAATGCAAGAAAATTCAATAATTATAGTTGTTATATTTTAAATGAGACTTCACTTAGACACTTACCATCTTAAAATTTCAGTCATAGTGGATATCAAAAATAAAAAATAAATTTTACCCCTGATCTCTCGTAGTGCAATCTTATGAATAATTAAACTTATCAAACTTTATCCCCTTCCAATACAAACCTTTTATGTAAAATTTTTAAGAAAAATTTATACATTTCTTATACATATAAGATAAAAATCAAAATTTTACTAAAACCTGACTAAAAGTATAAGCAACTTCAACTAAAGCAATTTATACTCAAAACTTTCTCTTTCAAGTTAAATCTAAGATATCTGCAGAAAAAGTTCAGATTTTTCTAAAACTATAGCTAATTCAGTAAAATAGAGATATAATAATGTTTCAGTATATGAAAGAAGTATTAATGAATCTTAATTTCAAGAGCCAAAGATGTTGAAATAATAGTAAAGTTAAAATAGTGTAAAAGTTTTCAAATAAGCTAAAACACCTAATATAGTTCACAGGAATCATTAAATAAATTTATACTTCATTCTTAAATAAAGTTTTTAAGTATTTCATTCTTTAAATCAACTTTGAGTTATGCCAGATTCAAAGAATCTTGCAAATATTTTTAATAACAAGCCATTGTAAAATGAAGGTTATAACTCAGACCTCTAAGGGAATATGAATAAATATATTATTTGACTTAGTTTGTATATTAGTTTACATAAATTCACTTAAATTAGTTTCAATTTATCTCAATTATAATATTAAATAATAAAATATTATACTGAAATGTAAACTTTAAGCAACCTAGTTATTGTTGTTTATAAATAAATATCATTCTTTAAATATTCAAAGATTTTAATTTTGAAATATTTCACTTTTATATTACTTTAAACTTATTTTATAAAACAGTAAAAATGTTTTTATCTTATTTCTCCAATATTAGAAGAACTTTAGCCTCAAATCAAGGTCTCGTTTTGAATGTCTCAAAACTATTGACCCTCTAACAGAGAAATTTTGCCTATCACTAGAACGTGTTAGATCACTACAAAAACCCCAGAAACGTGGGTTCATTGGACAAGAACGCAGAAGATGTGGGAACTGGCTTAGTGGGAGCCCCAGCTTGCGGTGACGTGATGAAGCTTCAAATAAAGGTCAGTGAAGATGGAACTATTGAAAAGGCAGTCTTCAAAACTTTCGGGTGTGGCTCAGCCATCGCCAGCTCTTCCTACGTGACAGAGATAATCGAAGGAAAGAATATTGAAGATGCCATGAATATCAAGAATACAGATATCGCAGAGCACTTGAAGTTACCACCTGTTAAACTCCACTGTTCAATGCTTGCTGAAGACGCCATTAAAGCCGCAGTCAAAGATTACAAAAAGAAGAAGGAGTCTAGAGCCGCAGATGTCAACCCATCCTTGTGAACAGGGAAAGCGTTTAGTATCACTCAAGATGCTTGAGTCAAGCCACTATATAATTAAGGAAGATCCAATATATAACTTTAGGTCAGAAGATTTGGATGCTAATGTAATTATCTAAATATATCATTAACGATGAGTGCGGCATCACTTTAAGCTTGATAAATTAACAATTAAAGGGAGCTGCTCACTCAAATCCACCACATATAATAATTGCTAATATTTAATTACGTTAATATGATAATTTGACTCATTGGAAATTTTAGATGATCATACAATTTATCTCAAGAAAAATCTTTTCCTTTATAAATAATCTCTGATTTATGATTTTTAAAGGTTAATTAGAATTTGTAAAGTTGACTGAATTTGATGCATATGAAGTTGATAAGATTTGTGGTTGTCTCATTTCTTACTTATTTTCTAAGGGGGATAATTGCATATCATTAATAATAGACTGGCCTTGATGCTCTTTGATATTACTTAACCTTTGAGTATTGTAAGACTTTTCATAGTATTATTTCTGAGGGACACTTGTCTAGTAAAGAGAGGATTTAATCTTTTAGTTTGAGTGTTGACTGAATTGCCTTATTGTATCATCAGCTAGGAAGCTCAAGGCATTCTAAGTCATAGAAGAATCATTAAATAAAATAGCATTATCCTAACAATTGTTACTGCACAGCTCGAGAAAGTCATTATTTAACTCGCTCTATTTGTTTCTGTTATCGCTTTGTAAGTATCTTTAATTTTGAGAAGGTGTTCTTGAGTGAGATTGAGTATTAGGAATTTTAATTGCTGTCATAAATTTACTAGATTTTTATTAACCAATTTAAGCTGGACTATGCAGAGGAGAAATTAATTAAGGCTTTCTAGGTTTTTCATCTCTAAATTATTAGTTTTGACCGCCAATCCAATTAATCAATAATTAAGCATCATGTTTATTGTCATTTTTCTACAATCTCTCATTTTTCAATATATCCTATACAACCACTTTGCTAAATTCTTCTAAACTCAGTTTCATGTTTTTAATTGCCTTAAGAATGTTGTTATTAGGGTTAAAAGTAAACCAAGCAATAACTAAAGCAGTTATGACTTATTCATAATCAGTTTTACTTATATTATCTCTTTTTATCAAGAATTTAATACTAGCTTACAGAATATCCTCTGTTAGTTTCATAGATTTTATTATCAGTAGAGTGAAATAGAGAAGACTTATTGTGACTTAAGTACAACATTTTTGAAGTTACTTGAAAATGTATTTCAATCCATCTTTAACGTTATTCATGAATCCTTCCTCTCTAATTTCTAAAGTTTCTATTAAAGCTTCTTAAAAATGTCCAATAAAAACATGTTTATTCACCTTTTAACTCATAAAATAAACTTCCGTTCGTCCTTAGTAATGGCACATTTCGCTAAAACATTTGTTGATATCTTTTAGAGATAAGTATCTAATGCCAACTTTAATATAAAATAATTTTATAACTATAATTTTTAATTAAAATCATTTATCAACTTTACTCTATAGCTCCTGAATTGAATAGCTCTTACTGTTTTACTTTTTATTCATGAACATACTTGCAGCCTCTTCAAGAATATTCATGCGATTAGACTATCTTACCTAACCATCCATATTATAAGAAATCGAAGCTGTGCTCTAAGAATTAGTTGATTATCTCATAATGTAAGGGATTAAGTTATTGCTAGATTTTTATTCTCTCATTGGTTACTGTTCTACATACTCTATCACATTTTTAGGACTACAGACACTTGTCAATAAACCTTTTTGACTTTACTGTATAGAGAGGGTATGGTGCTTAATTTCTTAAAGTTCATCATTTAATAACTGAATTTTATCATTTAAGCTCTAAATTTACTTCTAAGTGTTTTGAGACTATTTAAAAGTATCATTACCCTTCTTTACATTATGATTTAGTTCTTGTAATTGCTTATGTACAGAGCTAAAAGTTGTCGAGCATTTTTCTAGCTATTTATAGTGCTGTTTTTATTGTTGCTCAATCTTTCTATATTCCCTGCTTCTACGAGAATTTAATTTTACAGGTTAAAGGTTAGTAATAGACTCTCTTAAGTCTGGTTGAGGTTTTTTCAAAGAAGTTTAACTTTATTTTTATGTTCTTTCATCTATAATATCCATTTTAGTTATCTTATCAATTGGTAGCTAATTCTTCGGAAAGTTTATAAATTGTTATACTTTTGGAGATGTTGCCTGTGAAATGAGTAAAGACTATATTTTAGATTGATTAGCTACCTTATTATTTTTGCTTGGAACTTCCTTTTAAATTTCTGACTTAAAATCACCCAGTGACTCAATTGATTATGTTAACACACTATTAGCGATGAATCTATTCCTATTAAGCTTAAGCTTTGTATTTATTTAAGTATTAGCTATATTCTATCTATATTTCTAGCTTTTATACACAGTTGATTAGTTTACTTATCTTGTAATGAGCTTGTTTGTACTATAGTTTTATTCTACGCTGCTGTCAAAGTCCAATTCTTTCTTTTATTCAATTAATTATTGCAAGTCAGCTGATGTCATTGATTGAGTTACATTGCATCTTTTCTTTAATGTAGCCTTCTAAACGACTTAGTTTCCTTTGCTCTTTCTACTCAAGCTTCTTTCAGACTTTTGATTTTAAATTTGGCTCTAATTTTAATAGCATTTATGATGACAGCTTGTACTCCTCTCAGACTTCAAATTCCCAATAGATTGATTCTTCCTTATTTAAGAAAACTATTTCTCTATTTGTAATATGTCTAGTGGCTTAATTTTTATGTTCTTTATCTCATTTTAGTACTATTAATACTCTGTGCAAGTTTACTCATCTACTCTTTTTTACTATTTAATTGAAGTTTTATTGTTAATTGGTGCATTTTACTTTTGTAAAGAACTTTTTTATTGCTTCATTTATGAGGTATCACTGGCTTTAGAAGATTTAGAGCAGTCATATTATAATTTAAGATTTGGGATTGATTTCGATTCAACTGAAGATTGCAAAGTGGATAATTATGCTCTACTATCATGGGCGTGCTGTTTGAGATTCTACTTCTAATATTGTTGCTATTTTTCATTTAATAGTAAATTTGCTGTCGTCCTTGAAGAGGCTAGAGCATGTCTAGAAATAGTATAGAGATGCTTGTTATTTGTATTACTAATAATTATTCTGGGTTGCAATGGCTAAGTGGCTTACTTTATTTAAAAAGGGGAAGTTTATTTGGAATCCTCTTAATATTGCTACTAATGCTTTTATTGAGAATAATGCTTCATTATCAAAATTAATTTTTATTTTGAAAAGTAACGATAATGTTTTATTATAACTTAGTATTCCGAAGTAAGACTTGAAGTTGACAAAATTCTAATATTTTAAAATATTAATATAGAAACAACAACAACAAAGAAGTTTTTAGTTGGTTTATGAATAAGGCCATTTATTAAACTATCTTTCATTATTATCTGAATCCAGTTCCATAGTTTGTAGCGGCTTTAGGATGATATTGTTGCAAGACATTACCATGCTCTCTGAGTAATCTCTCCTTCTCCATTTCGATGATACTCTTTTATCTTCTCTCCTCCTCTTCCTTGATTCTCTTCTCTTCAAGCTCTATTTCTCTTTGAGCTCTGTAGATCTCCAATTTCTCTTGCCAAAGTCTCTCGATTTCTCTCTTGTGTTCAAGCTCCTTCATTCTTCTCTTTTGTGCGTTCATTTGTTCAAGGCGTTCGTCCTCGGCAAACTTGTCCATAAGTTTACGTTTGAACTCATCCTCCATGCGTTTTTCTTCAGCTTGTCTTTCTTCTTTAAGTCTCTTTTGATAGTCTTGAGCAGCTAACAATTCCATCTTAATGCGTTCACGCTTTTCAGCTTCCTCTCTTTCCTTGGCTCTTGCTTGCTCCTCGAATTCTTATAGGTAGAGCTCATTTCTGAGATTTTCAGTATATTCTTTCTCTGCTCTTCTGCGTTCTTCCTCATCCTTGAGTTTCTAGAAAATCTCTTCTCTTGCAGCTTCCATCTCAGCTTTCTTTGCGCGGATTTCGTCTTCTCTCCATTACTGTTATTCAGCAAATCTCATGAGCATTTCGTTCTCATACTCCTCAAGTTCCTTCTGCTTGCGAAGAAGCTCTCTCTTCTCGTTTACAGAAAGAACCATATCATGCTTTGCTTAATCTTATTTCATGCGAGTCAGTTATTGAAGTTTTTAATCCTCTTCGATCATTTTATTGATAACTTTATCGACTTGCTCTTTCTCCTTCATATACTCTTCGTAAGCCTCACGTCTTAGCTGCTCTTTCAACTGCATTTATTCTTGTAAGTTATATTTTTGTTACACGCTCAGTTTTCTGCGCTCCTCTTCCTTCTCTCTTTGGAGTCTGTCTTCAATCTCCTTAATCTTAAGCATTTCCTTCTCCATTTAGGTGTCAACCTCCTATAACGATAACGGATGAGTTTATCATTTCAAACATGATTAGATTATTAAAATGTCTGTGTACAGTAATTCAAACAATAAAAATAAAATAAAGCCGCAACTAAGTAAATTATTTACTTACCAAATCGATTTGCTTTCTGTATTAATTCTCTGTAACTTGTGAGGCTCTATCTTTGTTGAGATAAGCTGCCTTGATTTTAGCTTACAGTTATTTTAATTCATCGCTCTCTACGCAGATCTTCTCTACGATACGAGATTGCTTTTCCTTCTCCATTTTCATGCGAGCCATTTCTCTGGCTAGTTGTTCCTCCATTTAAGGCATGTTTAGAGAAGCTTTATTTGCTCCGAGGTTGTTCGTGCCTGTAACCTTAAATTACTGTGATTAGGTTGGGTTGAATTGTGTTGATCTAAAGGCCATATTCGCACTCACTCAATTTAATTCTTAAATTCTTTTTATTTTATTATTCAAAATCTATTATATTATAAATTACAGCTGATTCAAGGATTTTAGAAGAAAAGTTTTGCTTAATTAGTATAAGATATGATTAAAATTGAAAAATTAAGAGATATATATCTTATTATAAATTATAAAGTAAAAGAAAAGTAAAATGAACTTGCAATCATATTTGGAAGATAAGCTTTCGGGTATCATGATTTACCACAGCTTTGCCCACTTTGAAAAGAGCACCATGTCCTGTATAGCTGACGACAAACTACCTATCGTTAGATTCGTGCTCGCTGGCTTTGTTGGTGTATCATTTTTATTGTAAGCCATCTCAAATCCATCTGGAAACCCAATTTACCTCAGAGTTCTTTCCGACCTTGAATTTTACGCAACTATCTTTGCTATTGCAGGTCTTTTGTTGGCTCACAAGGCTTCAGCAGTCAAAGCTGACTCAGATTTGAGCAGAACTGCTGACTTGAATAAAAAGAAGCAAGCTTTAATCGTCAATGAAATTGCTATTATGTTGAACATTGCCTGTTCCCTTGGTTACTTCATATTCATGCCAATTATTTACGGTGCTAAATCATTTGAGGTTGACGTAAGAGACAGTCTTTTCAATGCAATTGCTTATTTTATTGCTCTATTCGCAGTACTCTTCCACTTTGCATGCACCAGATTTGCACTTCTCGACCAAGATTTCAAGTATATCGCACTTGCCCTCTTCTTCTGGACTTCAATGAATCTTTTGATTAACGGAAATGGACTCTTTTTCAGAGACATGAAGGACGAATCCCTTCCCATTAAGCTCTTCCTTGCCGGTTTCTTCATTCTCGCATGCTACTGCTTTTACTACCTCCTTACTATTGTTACTCAATCAATCAAGGGTTATAAGGAGAAGCACGAAAAACAAAAGCTATTTGATCAATTTGCTGAGGGAAAAAGCGACAACAAGCAAAGACTCATGACTGACAACGATCAAAAGGATGCTAACACTCTTGCTTGAACTACTTAAGAAATATGATTATGAAGTCAAATCTTCATATAAAATTTATAGTTTAATATATAAGCTAACAAAAAAGGACAATAGTAGTTAAATCTGGAATGAAAGCTTTGAAAATTTAATAAGTTATTTAATCAGATTCTAATATTCTCAGAAATAATATTCATTGAAAATGTATAGAGAAGAGTTTTTAATAATATTTGTGAATACCAATTAACTTAAAGTAAATAAAGTTTAGAAAAAATCAATATTATTTTATTTAGTTATGCAAAAAGCATAAAAGTCGCACAAAGTACTATTATTAGGTTCTGGTCTTATGACTCCAGGCCTAGTTGATTATTTAATTTCATTCAAGAACACTCATATTACAGTAGCTAGCAATATTTTGAAGGATGCCGAGCAAGTAGCTTAAAGACATCCTTAAAGTATGAGTGCAGTATATATTGACATCACAAATGTAAGTGGATAGAACTAGATTAATAAAATATTTCTCTCTAAGACAATAGTTTCTAACATTTTATTGTTTAGGAGACAGAGCTTGATAAATTAGTGGGTCAACATGACGCTGTGATTTCATTCGTTCCTCCAACTATGCATATTACAATCTTCAAATCTTGTCTAAGAAAAGAAAAGCATTTAACCACTTCAAGTTATGTGTCACCAGACATGGAGAAACTTCATGATGAGGCCAAGTAAAAGGGCTTGATATTCTTGAATGAAGTTGGTTTAGATCCTGGCATTGATATCATGAGCACCATGAAAGTGAAGGATGAGGCAGAGGCACATGGCTGGAAAATAGTTTCCTATGAGAGTTACTGTGGAGGGCTTCCAGTGGCTGAATAAGCTGATAATCCAATAGGTTATAAATTCAGCTGGAATCCTGGTGCTGCCATTAAAGCATCTAAGAGCAAGGCTACCTTCATGAAGAACGGAAAGGTAAATAATTATCAGCTTTCTTATTTATATTTCATAGGTTGTTGAAGCATTTGAGCCCTTGAAAGTTGCAGAGGAAAGAAAAGATATCTCCGTCGCTATGAAGCTAGAAGTTTATCCCAATAGAGATAGTTTAAGGTAGAAATAACGAGGATAGATTTATATTTAATTAAAATTTAACTTTAAATTTTAATTTTAAAAAAATTGGAAAAATTAGTTCTTTCAATTTATATACATAGTGAAATAATCAAATATCTTAAAGATTTTATTAGTTTCATGGAAAGATTTGGCATGTAAGACTGTGAAACATTTATAAGAGGCACTATAAGATTATCAAAATATTATTATAATTTGTATTAGATTTGGAGGTTTCTCTTCTGTTATTTCAGCATTCCACGATATTGGCTTGACATCGGATGATCTAGTACCTGAGAATGTTAAAACTCTAAGAGACTTAGCAGAATCAAGATTTGCAGGATCACCCTTCTCGAATCTTAATAACATCCAGCCAGAAGCATAAAGAGCTATTCATACTTTATGTGCTGATCTTGAGAGTTATAATTATGATAGCATGTTATGTTATCGTTAAATATTGTTAATAAGGGCAAACCAATCCTGAATACAGATTAGTGAGAATGTTCTGCAACGTAGACACCTCTCACATAAAGCCTCAGGATAGAGAAGATTTCTTTAAGCAGTTAATAAAGACTATTAGATTCTTGGGTTTCTTTGATGAATCAAGCAACCTCAAAGTTAAGAATCAAAAGGGAGAGCGAAGATCTTACCTTGAAGTCTTCGGTGATGTCTTAGCAGAGAAATTGTCAATGACAGATGAGGATAGAGATTTAGTAGTTATGAGACATAACTTTATTCTTGAAGATAAGCAAAAGAAGAGATGGAACCACTATTCCACTCTAATTGCTTCAGGGAATTCAAAGAAATAAGGAGGCTATACAATCATGGCAAAGACTGTGGGAGTTACTGCAGCTATCGGTATGAGACTCATTTTAGATGGAAGAATTCCACAGAGAGGAGTTCTCTCTCCAATTCACAAAGAAATATATGATCCAATCATGCAAGAACTCGAAAGACTTGGAGTGCATATGATTGAAGAATCAGATAGATTCCACACTACAATGAGACCTAAGTTGTGAATGCAGAAAATCATAGAATATCAAAGTATTATCACCTTAAATTATTTACTTAAACACATTTAAAAATATCAAATCATTAAAATTAATAGTCCTTTTTTTATTGTTCGAATTAATTTTAATCTAATTCTAAACTTTAATTTTATTGGAGGTTCGTTTAAACTAGTCTATTTAATAAGTGAGGATTCTCTAAGTTTATAATTATATTTTCTTATAAGTTTGAAATTTCCGAACTCGGATGGAAGACTAATAAGATGCGAACCAAGGTGCTGATGTTGAAAGACACTCACGCCTTGATGGGGAAGAACACCAACAAATCTTATAATACAATATCCTTTGAACATACTTTAACAAATTATAATTATTTAATGTTGGATGACGGTAATGCAGTTCCAAATGGTCTCGAAGAGGCTAACGGGATTGCAAATGATGATGGAGCAAATGGAGTTCCTGATGATAGATCTCAAAGATAGAGCGCTTTTGGAGGCTCTCAGGCAAGGTCTAGAAGAGGTGGAGATCTCGACAACGGTGACTCTGGAAGTTAATTATATGTTTTAGTCAAATGGGAGGCGACTTAGAAGGCTAAGACGACATCATTTAAGATGGTGATGACAACTTGGGCAACGACGAAGAACGAAAGGGCTCAGATCATGGAGACGAAGAAAATGGAAACGGCTCAAGAAAACCAAGTGCCAAGCCAGCTCCCAAGAAAGCCAAGCCTACTTAAGCCGCTAAACCTCAAGAGAAACAAAAGGATCTCTCTAAGGATAACAGTAAGTTTACCTCATTTATGCATAAGGCTCATTTTAACCATAATTTTAGGACTTCTATGGATGATCAATCAATTAGAGCAAAATCTTGAGAAGTTCAAGCCAGGTGAAATCAAAACCCCAAAACCCCTTAGTGAGGTTTATAAGTGCTTTGATTTGTAGGGTATAGTTGGGATCTTATTGGGGTTAGTAGAGAAAACGCATGTTTTTTATGAATTATGAATATTTAATGAGTATTACTGTACTTAATTCAAACAAATTTTATCTGCTTATCTTTGTGATACCTCTTGAATTTAGCAGTCTGTAGTTTTTCTAGTATATCATCCAATGTTTATCGTTGATATGCTGAGCTTTTACGATGACCATCTCAACTATCTTCTTGATTTCATTGCATATTTGATCTTGCTTAATATGTTTAGCAGCCAAACTTATTGATTATTTCTTATGTTTTGTTCCAAAGTATGACATACTTTCCATATCGCACTCTAAGATATTGCAGCTACCGCCCAAACATCCCATTATACTGAGCCATTTGTCCATTTCTCTCTTATAGGAAGTATCCTGGAGTGCCTAAAATCTTAGCTAAAGTCACTATCTCTTGTCTTGTTGCTCTGTTGAAATCTATGACTACTACTTCTAAAGGGCATAGATTTAGCATTACATTTTCTGGCTTAAATCTCTATGAACATACCCTAGATCATGGAGCTCTTTCACACCCTTAGTCATATCTGTGAGTATCTCATTCAATTCATCAGGATATCTATTATGGTAGCGATACTCTCTTAGAGTCATTTCAAACTTCTTGAGTCTAATGCAATAAAGCCATGACCAAGTATTACTCCGTCGACTTAGCTAAGTTCTTGCATTATCTTTTCTAAGCCTCTCTCAGTACTATGTATTCATTTGCAAACTCATTTTAATATTGCTCGTTCTTAATGAGATACTTGAATGGATATACCTTGTATGCGAATTCATCAACAACTATAAGTTTTACCTTGTCAGGTACGTCAATATTCAAATAGTTTTCAATACAGCTGCTTATGTCGACTGCATTTAATGCAGGTATATACATTGCTCTCTCTTATAAGCATGCAATATACATACCATTTGCTGGTTGGTTCATTGACTCAAACCGCTTCTATCTCTTAAGTCTCTCCTACTACGCTATTTGTGGATCAAGAGAGTTATTTTTTCTTTTAGCAGGTACAAGCTTTTAAGTTTCCTCATCTTTAATCAGGAATTCGCTTAGATGATGCTTTTGCATATGTCTCTTTACTTTAGCTGAGTGAGTATAAGACTTCATGCAGGTAGTGCATTAATATCTACCATCTACTTTATCCTGCTTGAAGTAGATCTTAGCTCTACCAGAGTGTACCTCTTTGATGTGTCTCTTCAAGCTTGACTCAGTTGAGAAGAAATTTTAGCAGTCTTCACATTAAAACGTTTTAATTTTTTCTATTGGTTGCTGTTCCTTATCTTCCTCAACCAATTCAACTTATGTTTAAACTCCCATCTCAGCACTCTACTTCTTGTTTTAAACTTAAATTTTAAAGACCTCAGCTTCAAACTCTAGAGCTCTTAGCTCTACCTCCTTTTCAATATAAATTACTTCTGGTTTCTTGGAGGAGCCAAAGTTGAGCAATGATTAACCTGTTCCAAGAGAAACTGGCTTACGATTTAAGTTAGCCGCCATGTTTAAATTCAATTTAAATTTCTATTATTAATAAGTAAAAACCTCACTGGCTATACTAACTTTGTATAGGAGCTGGCACTGCAACAACAATGGTTGATTCTTAGGTGTTAGACATCATATTTATACTTAGTTTATAACTATAGATTTTCTAATTTTATGCTTAATATTTTTAATTTTGGTACCAACTGAGAATAAATTCAGGTCGGTACTGGTACCAATTAGGTTTTGAACCATTTTGGAACTTTTCCATTAAAACCTCATTAGTTTAAAACTAGGTACTAATTAAGTATTGGTACCATTAAATTGGTACCAATTAAATTTAAACGAATTTAGTACCGGTACTAATCAAATTTAAACAAATTTAGTACTAATTTAATGGAACTAAATTGATAAAAATGGAGCTCCATCTCTAAAGTTTGTTACAGGCTTCTGCCAGCTTTCTCCACGTATCCTTACCAGGTTGACCTCCTATAAGATGCCCATATTTAATACTAAGATTTTTAACAGTAGGATCCAGAACTCTATATATTAAAATTTGAAATTCAATAACAAGAGAAGGACCAAGGATGGAATCTATAAGTACTGCAATGAAGAGAGTTGGAGCTTAAGAAATGATCTCAAGATTTAGAAGCAAGGAAGATCTCTATCGATACCTCACTTAGCATGGTAAGCATGTGACATATACTTAATCATATGCTATAGTGGGTTTATTCCTGCCAACGATGGAAGGTACCAAAATTCATTCTTAAAAGCTATACTCTGCGATGAGAAGAAAGCCTTCAAAAACAGTGAAATAAAGTTGATAGATATACCAAACTACCCAGAAGATTTCAGTCACTAATCTCTACGAGGATGCGATGAAAGATGAAGAGTTGGTAGTTTATCTTCCTACCAAGAAACACGTCTCTAACAAGCTTCCAGAAAGGAGCTTCTTCTTTGGAGTTCTTGGCACTTTAAGAGAGAGAGTTACCTCAGAGAGATCATTGAAGAAGCTCACAAAAAACGCTACTCTATTTCTCCTGAAGATTAAAAGAAGCAAGGCATACTAATAAGGCGAGACCTGGCTCGCTGAGCTTAAGAAGCATCCATTCCTCCCTCGTAAGCTTTGATTCATAACTTTGTAGGGAAACCTGGAACTGGTATATTCCTAATGAAAGAGCATGCGAAGGTTCACAGAGAGAGAAAGTCATAGACTATTTATGAAGTGAGCAAAAGACTTTATAAAGATGTCTAAAAGCTAGAAGAAATGAACATAGATGCAGGAGCTGGCACAAAGAGAAGAAATATGGGTCCAAGCAAGCCTTAAGAAGAGGAGAAGAAAGAGAAGCCAAACCCCTTTATGGGCCAATTTAATATGTGAATATATTCATTCGTTTAAATCTAAACTTATTTATAAACATTCATTCTTCCTTCTCTCGCACAAGCTGTTGTCTTATCCACGCTTACTCTCTTACAGTTGCTTTGAATCAAGTCTACTGTATCGATAGGCAAGTCATGCATAAGATGATACAGCAGCAGCTTCTTGTAGTGAGTCTTGATTTAACTCCACTAGAATTCTATTCCATTAAATTAAGGACTATAAGGAACGTTATAAACAAAAGTTATGTTTAGGTCTTCATAAGCTTTCTTAGACTCCTTAGTCTTATGAACTGATAGGTTATCAACAAACAGGATGATCTCTTGGTTGCTATACTTCTCTCTGAGCTTATGTAGGATCTCTATATACTACTCTCGCTTAATAGAGCGAGGGTGAATCACATAACTCTCTAAGCCTGAATTTTCACTTATACCAGCTAAAATTGCATGAGTGACTACCTTTACTTTTTAGTCATAAACTTCTATGTTATCATACTTCTTGTACCTTGACTTATTAATAAAAGTGTTGAACGTAAACACAGCTTCATCTGCATGTATGAACTTGATGTTATTATCAATAGCTCTCTGCATTTAATCATATATATAGTTTAAATTATTGCTATAAAATGGCACTGTAAAATCAATACTCTCTTCACTCTGTTGACAGTCTTGAAAGTAATACCATTTCTTCTATAAATGTTGGCTATAGTCTAAGGAGAGATGCGCATATCAGGAAACTTGCGATGAAACATTACAGCTCGCTAGTCTAGAAGAAAGTGTGCCCAATACTTTAAAGTCTTAGAGTCACAGAGGTAGTCAATATGGTGCTGTGAGAACTTTTATTTTCTAGTAGGATGCTTTCAAGTACCAGAATTAAAATGCTAAACAGCTAACATGCAGTGATACCTAACAGTAGAGGCACTCTTGTGTAAGAGCTTTGCAATAGCTGCATAATTCAATACTGGTTTGACTTAATCGATATTAATACTCGTACCATACCTAAGCTGAAGCAGTAAATCTAAATATTTCTCATCATAAATCGACCCTAAATTTCGCTAAATTTCTATTTCTCATTTTGTAAATAGACCTAATTTCTCTACTAACCCCAATAAGACCCCAACTATACCCTACAAATCAAAGCACTTATAAACCTCACTAAGGGGTTTTGGGGTTTTGAATGTGGCACCCTGGTCACTACTAATGGCTTTTAGATTTCCTTGATGAAGACGATAACAGAAAGCTCTATTTCTGGGTTGAGGGTGAAGATATTGGCGTCTCAAACTCAAATCCTCCAAAATACTATGGTAAGATACATTAAAATTAGCCTCTCCTAATTTCCCTCCAAATTCAAATTTAAATTAATCTTATAAGTATCACATTCTTAACTATATGAATATAGACCTCGGTATTGATCCGGCAGATTTCTAAGTATGCTTCTTCTTAAAGAGGCAATGGGAGAAGCCAATCACTTTTTCAAACATCTAGGAGAGTGTATTTGTTGGCTAAGTCGACGGAGATCCCCTTGACGATATTTTTATTCTAATTAATGTAACCTAAGATCTTTTGAACAACATGAATGCTGAGTTCTTACCAA
>ARYC01005423.1:0-29092 GCA_000711775.1 Oxytricha trifallax | reverse complement strand
TAATTTAAACCATTTTCAAGTGTTCTGTGTCATCGTCAAATGCAAAGTGAATAATCTTGCGAGCTTATAATAAAGAAAACTTATACAAGCAAGAGCAGAATACTTTTAAATTCACATGAGTTTATTCTCCCTCCGATTTGTGACTTTCATAAAGTATATATTGAAATATTAAACATTATGTATCTAATCGTCTCTTAAATTAAAGGTAATCATTGAAGATGTAACATCAGTTACCATTTTAAATTGTGTATTCAGACTAATTTCAATGTGGTAACAATTCTAAACAACTTTTAATGGTTTGAGAGCATTGCCTCCATGATGGCTTTGGAAATGAACAATTTCTTTGTGTGGTACTTTAAAATGAAATGTTTTGATTTGTCTAAAATTTAATTTAAACCATTTTCAAGTGTTCTGTGTCATCGTCAAATGCAAAGTGAATAATCTAGCGAGCTTATAATTAAGAAAACTGTAACAAGCAAGAGAAGAATACTTTTGAATTCACATGAGTTTATCCTCCCTCCGATTTGTGACTTTCATAAAGTATATATTGAAATATAAAAAGTTATGTATCTAATCGTCTCTTAAATTAAAGGTAATCATTGAAGATGTAACATCAGTGACCATTTTAAAATGTGTTTTCAATAAATCGATTAAACTAATTGAAATTTCAATTACTCTGGCATTTAATTCACTAATCTTTATGAAGATGCCATGTAAGATGTGTAAGTGGTTTCTTACCTTCCTACCAAGAAACAACTTTCTAATCAATTACCAGAGAGACACTACTTTTTGGTATTCTTGATACAAATAAAATAAGAATATCTCAGTGAAATTATTGAAGAAGCTCATAAAAATAGATATTCCATCTCTCCTGAAGTTTAGAAGAAGCAAGGTATTCTAATAAGTTCAGCTTGGCTAGACGAGCTTAAGAAGCTTCCTTATCTTTCAAGTAAACTTTGACTTATAACTTTGCAGGAAAATTTTGTACAGGTAAATATCTAATTAAAGAGCATGATAAGGTTCATAGAGAGAAAACAACAGACAGTTCCTTAAGTTAACATGATACTTTATCATGAAATATAAAGCCAGAAGATATGAACATTGATGCTGGAGATGAGAGTAAGAGAAGAAACTTAGGGCCTGTCAAGCCATAAGAAAATGAAAAGAAAGATAAGCCTAATCCTTTTAAGGGCTCATTTTAAATGTGAACTATTTTATTCATTTAAGTCTAAAACTTATTATTGATGGAATACATTTAATTTGGGAAATAATTAATTAAATCAAATTAATTAATATTAAATTTGTGGCAGTTAACTTTCTGGAAACCTAGGCAATATGTTACTCGTTTGATAGAGAATTCAAAATTAGCTGGACTTTACTATAAGCGGTAAGCCTCTATCGCATTCCTGGAGCGAGATAACACGACTTTAATTTTGGTATAAAAATCAACCAAACAAATCACTCAAAATTAAAGTTGTGTTATCTCACTCCAGGAATGTGATAGAGGGGTACCGCCAATAGTAAAACCAGCTAATTTTGAATTCTCTATCAAACGAGTACCAAATTGCCTAGGTTTTCAGAAAGTTAACTGCCACAAATTTAATATTAGTTAATTTAATTTATTTAATTATTTCCCAAATCAAATGTTTTCCTAAAATATTAAACATTATTCTCCCTTTCCTTGCACATATCGTTGTCTTATCTTTATTCACTGTGTTACAACTACTTTGTATTAAGTCTACTGTATCGATTAGTAAATCATGCAAAAGATGAATCAACAGTAGCTTACTGTAGTAAGCCTTAATTTAACTCAAATAAATTCGATTCATTTAATATGTGGGCTATAAGGAACGTTTTATACAGATTATGTTTAACTCTTCATAAGCTTTCTTAGACTCCTTAGTCTTAAGAACTAAGAGGTTATCATTAAACAAGATGATCTCTTGATCGTTGTACTTATCTCTTAATTTATGTAAGAATTCTACATACTACTCTCTCTTAATAGAGCGAGGATGAATGACATAAGATTCTAGATCTGAATATTCTCTTATACCAGCTAAAATTGCGTGAGTGGCAACCTTTATTTTTTAATCATATACTTTTATATTATCATAATTTTATACCAGGACTTATTAATAAAGGTTTGAATGTAAACACTGCTTCATCAGCGTGTAATAAACTTGATGTTATTAGTAACATCCCTCAGCATTTAATCATATATATAGTTTAAATATTACTATAAAATGACACTGTAAAATCAATCACTCTCTTGACTATGTTGACAGTTTTGAAAGTAATACCATTCCTTGTAAAATATTTGCGATAGTCTATGGAGAGATGCGCATGTCAGGAAACTTTCGATGAAACATCACAGCTCGCTAGTCTAGTGGAGTGTGCCAAGTAATTAAGAGTCTTAGAATCACAGAGGTAGTCAATATGTTGCAATTTGAACTTTTCATTTTCTTGCAGGATGTTTACAAACGCCTGAATTATAATGCTGAAAAGCTAGCAACAATGATACGTTACAGTTTAAGCCTTATTGTGTAAGAACTATGCTATCGCTGAATAATTAAGAACTGGTTTGACCTAGTCATATTAATACTCGTTCCATAGCTTAAGCAATAAATTTAAATATTACTCATCATAAATAGACCCTAAAATTCGATAATTTCTATTTCTTATTTGGCAAATTAGCCTAATTTCTCTACTAACCCTATAATGAACCCCAACTATACCCTACAAATCAAAGCACTTATAAAACTGATTAAGGGGTTTTGGGGTTAAAATTTATTATCTATCAAATGGTGGTTTCATGAGCAATCAGAATGAAGAGTCATCTCGATACATCCTAATTTTTTAAGCTAATAAACTAAAACCTCAGAAATGACTACTGCAAACTTCAATCTTATAAAGAGCTATCTATGAACACTAATCTTATCGGTATCGATGTTTGTAATGAGTACTAACAATTAATTTTCGGTATTCTGCGTCTAAATAAAAAGAAAATGTCCAAAAATCACTTTAAGCAAATCTGTAAGAAGCGTGGGAAAGAAATCGATGGCAAGCAAATCAAGGAGGATTTTAAGTGAGCAATTGTGTACTTCTAGGATAAACATGAAAGGAAGCCATAACGTTACATCATATACATATACGAAGTCGGGATGTTTCTAGACTTCAAATACTAAAGTAAGAAATTTCCAAATCAAGGAAGAAATAAATGAGTGTTACAACTCAGCTAAGTCAAAGCCCTACATCACTGTGATCTAAATATACAAAAGTATAACTCAAATATTTTTATTTGAAGATGAGAGTAGAAACCTCTAGAACTTACCATCCGGATGCTGCATTCACGACAACATTAAAGAGAAATAGGATTCTAATGTGAAATACCACTTCTATCTAAATCCTCAGTACTTCATTCAAGGATGCATGCTTCTACTTACTTCTACTTCACTAGTAAGGATTGTTTCATAAAGTAGGATTTTGTCGTGTTATTAAAATTTAATTGCTCCATTTCTACGTCATGCTGTGTTGAACCTGTCAATGAGTTTGCTCCTTACAAGTAAGCCCTCATGAATGCTGTGCTCAAAATAATTTATGCCAAGATTGCCCTCACTATGCATTTTTCAAAATAAGATTTACGAATCTTTCAACTACCATTAAAGAAAATAAAAGTCTGGTTTTAATCGATCATATGGCTACATGAGATTCCTCACTATTTTTATTAAATTTTTACAAGAACTGCTAATCCTTTTAAATATTTTTTTTTTTAAATATATCTCTATCACGAAAATTCTTTTAAATATAATTCTTGAGGTTTTGTTATAAAACATTATACTAAACTATACGACCTCATAATAATTATTATTTTTACTAAAAATTTGCATTTAAATTATAAATTATATTTTCGAAAAATAAATTTTACCATTAGGTTAGAAAATTGCCTCTTAAATTATATTGTTTTTAATAATTTAAAAAAAATTATATTTCTATTTCAACAAATTGATCAGTTCTTACTAATTTATTTTATATACAATTTATTTACAATAATAATTTTAACACTTTATTAAATAAGAAACACTGAATGGGTATACTAAGCAAAATATAAAGATAAATATAGGGCGACATTGAGAATAACGAATTCTCACTCCTATCTTAATATTTCATAAACATAATTAAGATAAACAAAAATGAATGGGGCCTTCACATACTAGAAATTATCACCTTTATAGCCAAAAAAATCATCAGAAAGGATTCTAACCAGTAAACCAATTTTATCTACACCTAATAACATCTAATTAGAAGCAGAAAACAATTGGAAGTAGTCCAATTCAAGATTAAACAAATATTTTAGAGACTCAGACTTGCATCAATTAATAATATAATTCATAAAATCCTAACAAGTACCGACAAAACCCCATGTTCCGATATAAAGAACCTATTTATTAGCTGGCTCAGAATTACCAACTTCAACTACAGATGAACTAACATTCCGTAGAATAGAGCAAAACCTCACTTTTCAAAAAGAAATTACCTCTGGGTTCCGCTCTAGATGAATCTCCAACATATAGAAAGCCAATATCATTACAAAAAGGTAGTATTCTCAGACAACGAAGAAGACTGGAGCTCTGTCGAAGAGAAACAAGTCTAAGAAATAAAAATTTAGTACTAAATATGAATCCAAACCTAAACTTTAATAACCAATAATTTAATTATTTTAATTAATTAGGATACAACTTACAAATGATGTAAACTTTCTCCTAAGCTGAACTATAAAACAGATTTGACACAAGAGAATCATGTGTATCAATCTGGATCAATACTATAGATTCTAGGGTCTAAAATGTATAAAAAGGCTACACAAATACAGTTTCAGCAATGCCTTAGAACCTACACCACAAAATACTAAAAGACTTAGTCAAATAAAAGAGTAAAAACATTAGTATCAGAGCAATTTATAAAACAATTGTAAAATTTCAATCATAAATAACCAATACTAAAATTTTAGACTTTATCTTGACTCTCAATATATTAATATATCATTTCGTTTAGTTACTGAGAGTTCAATACAATATATCATCCTAAAATGATTTTATTATAGTTAATTCAATCTCAAATAATCTTTATAAGTCATTAAATTTGTAATTATATTTCACATCTCTAAATTATGAACTTTATCTGTATGAATAAATCTAAATTTTCATTGGAAATCCCTTTTATTCTTGAGGATTTTCTAAATTGTATTTCTCTTAAATCTTGAAGAATTCCTCAATACTCGTGACGATAGTCACAAATGAAACCCAAGAATGGAATTATTTCAGAAAACATCGGAGAGGTTCAAGAATAATTAATGAATAAAGACTAAATAAAAAACCTATGTATGAATAGTATAATGTTGCACTTTAAGTCTTACAGGTGAGGGTCCAATTCTCTATCGGGTATGTATTTTTTTTAATTATTTAAAAAATAGTTAATTAATCTTTATTAGTTTCATATTCTAATCTATATTTATGAATCACCCATATTTTATCAAAATTTACTTATAGGGTTTAATCTAACGATGAACTACTCTCAGAGATCCAAACAAAATCAAATCCAATGGCAACATCCAAAGACCTTATGGAATTTATCTAACTATTCAACATTTTCTTCCAAAAAAAATCACAGCAAAATATTTACATTCATCTTTATTGCTCAGACTACCATAATTACCTCAACAAAGTTGAGATAATGTTAAATTTATCAAGAAACATGCCAACTTCCAAAAGAGTGACCTCACCTAACTAATCACTACCAGACTTAAGAAAAAATTAGGGCAAAAAGCCTTAAAGTTCTTAATTTAAATTAAAAATTTGCACCAAATTCAAATTTAAAAACTTGGGAGACATAGTTTAGATTTTTAACCCAAGAAGAGAAAAGAAACTAAAAAGGAAAGGAAGAAGATGAAGACTTAGGATACTAGGAGAGAATCTACTTAAGTTTACTAAAAATGCTTTTCTCTTACACATTACCAAATGCTATAGATCGGGGGTCCCCAGAGACTTCAATGTGACCATATTATGTTTATAATTATTATATTTTTAACACATTGTTAACTACATTTGCATTTTTATCGTATTATTATTATTTTTATTTCATCTTTTAGTTAAAATAAAAGAATTCTTAATTTTCTTTATATGATTTATTTGCCATTTTATTTATAGACTTTTGTTTTTAATTGTTTGTCTAGAAATTCTTTTGAAATGTTTAATGAGAATTATAAATCAAAATTTCTTATTTTATGTTAATTAGGATGATAAATATTAAGATTTATTGCTTAAGCTAATTCAACATATGACAATTTATTTTGACTCACTCAAATATGTTCTTAATAATTTAGCAAAATTAAGCACTTATCCAAATATACTTTACTATAAGATATCACTCGTTCTCGCAGTTTATTATTTTAATTCAGATAATCTATTCTGCTAAATAAATAAATAAATAATAGTTTAGTTAGTAGGTAGCATATTCAATACCTGAATTACTTTAGACTTTATTTTTTATGTATACTTTCCGATTTATTAACAAGTTGACTGTAATTTTAACGCAAAATTTAAAATATATCTCTTAAATGATAAATAACGAATATTTATAGAGCCATTATCATTATTTATAGTTGTTAAAAGTGTAAAGAGAATGATTAACTTTGCTGTGTAATTTTATAGTAGTAATTTTAACTGTATTTATAATTAATTGCAGAGAGCTATTAATAATAACATAGAGTTTCATACACGCTGATGAAGTAGAGTTCACTTTCAACACTTTTATTAAAAATCACTATATATCTTTGATATTCCCTGAGGTTTTGTGTCTTTTAAGCCTTGAGTAAACAATGGTGAAAAAAATCATTTCTTGAAAAACCATGTGCTCTTATCTTCAGTCCTAAAATAGTTCTGTCCAAGGTTTTTATAGAGGAGACTGGGAGAACTATAATTAACACATTCTGTTCTGGTTGAAAGGATGAAAGGATAGTAAGATAGAAGATGATGAAAGGTTTTGTCTTGAAGAAAAATTATTTTAGAAAGAGACTGTAGAAATATGATAAGAATTTATTATAAACCTAAGAATATTTGTGAACTACTTATAAAAAAGAGCTGCAATCTCTTCAATGTTTTGCCTCACAATATGAAAAATTAGATTTCTGCACAGTTCGACTTCCTCGTTATCAAGAGTTTAATTTTGATTTCTTTCTTGCATTTTCATATGCCCAATTCATTAATTTTATTAAGTTTAATCTCTAAAATAACCATTAAATATTAATGAGAGACCTCAAGTTAAAAGAAGCTGACAATAGCCATAATCATGCAATATTTATGCAAATCAAAAATAAGTTCTTGAAGAAATTTAATATTTATTCATTTTATATTGTCATTTATAAAAAAAAAATTATGAGTAAAATAGAACAGAACGTCCGATTTTAGTATGTCAGAATCTATATAAGACTACCTCACGATTCCTTCACTAATCTTGAATATTCCAATATTTTCTAATTTATACCTTTTTGTAAAATACGTTAATCTTTGTCGAGTCTTGTTTGTATAATGTAGAAGAGGCTGATGCGATTTTCATTGGACTACCTAATGAGTAAACTAGGATATGCATCGGGCCTTTTTTCGCAACAACTCCTCTACAAAAATAATTTTGAAATTAGGTCAGCTTTTAATATTAAATATTTAATAGCAATTAAACCCCAATAAGAATATTTAAAAATCACACCTTCTACTATTAATTAATTAAATAAGTAATTAAAATTCAAACTTTCAAATATCAGCAATGGAGCTCATTCAAAGTCCAGAGCTAATGAAGGCAATCTATACTTTGCTCAGCAATATCTGCATTTACAACATGATCATTAAATAAATGAAGGACATTTCCACCTATGATATTCTAGCTTACTAGCTCGAAGTCCCCGTGAAGAATGGGTCTAAGAATTCTCAAGTTAGCTTGGAATTGGGTCGTGACTCTGGGCCTTGCAAATACATCAGCACCTCCTAAAGACTAGCCTCATTGATTATAACGCCCAAGCTTGGCAAGGTCCCTTCTAAGTGGGATCACCAGGAAATACAGCTTTAGAGAGATCAATAGTACTGTGTTATGGGCAGTCAAAGTATGACCAGTGTTGAGAAAAAATACCTTGATAAGATTTGTAAAATAGTTGAAGAGTGATTCATATTTTATTAATATATTGAATTAGTGATTGATTAATTTATCATTCACAAATTTGCATTAAATTTTATTTGGGTTTTTATAGATATTTATTAGTAAATAAATTGAATTTACAAATACTTATATAATTTTATTATCTAATTGTTTATTTTATTTAACAAAGCATTTTTATTATAATTCTTTATTGAACAATAGAATGCTAAAAGACTTGCATATTGATAAGTAAATTATCAATATGCTATAAATAGATTCTTGAATAAAGACATTAATATTATAATAACTAAATAAATAATTAATTTTTATTATTATTCTTGCCAAAATTAATAAAAGTTTATTTGAAATTTGTTTTATACTATATAATTGATATTATAAATTAATTATCAATTATTAAATAAATAATAGTGTTAAAATAACATTAGATAAAACCCCAAAATAGTATTATTTCTTTCAATTTTCTTTGAATTAATAGTAAAATTATAAAAATAAGAGTTTTTAATTAGATCTTATTGATTTTATTAGTTGTCCAATAATAATTTAAGCACAAATATTTAAAATAATATATTGATCAACAATAGCAAATATTGAACTCTATCATGAGAAAAGCAAAAGAAAGGTGATTAAAATAAAATTGAAATATTGCTTTCACATCTCACATTCTGTGTTCGGCCTTCGGATTAAAAGTTTCTTCTTATATCATAATCTTACTCAACTACAATTAGTTTGAGATAGACGACAAGATGCTACCACTGCGTCTATAAGCTGTCATGCCTTTTGGTGCACATCAAGACATCTCTCTTCGAGTTCAGTCAAGGATATTTCCTCGACAATATTATCATTTGGCTGAGTATTACGACCTGGTTTCTATCATCTTTCGAATTCCGTAATCTCATACTACACAGATAGTTAGGATTAAAGAATTTAGCTAGATATTTCACTTCGTGATTTCTACAAGTAAAATGGAGGTGGAGAAGGATGAAATGAAGGAGGACGATTTAAGTTAGATTATATAAAAACAATAGGATTATGACAGCTAATTGATAATGGTAGGAGACTTTACAGTACTAATTAAACAAAACTTAGATATTTTGCTGATCTTCATTGGTATTCATAACGTGATAATCGTTTTTATCCAAATATTCTTTTAAAGATTTTGTTAGTAACTGATTTTACCATTCCAAATATAAAGTATAAATATCTAAGTTTAACTAATATCTATTCTTCAAATATTATTGAAAAAATCGAATTAATTATAATAAATTGGGATTCAAAGACAGAAATAAGATTTGCAGAGATAAGTGGTATAACAACTTTAAAATGAACAAGAGGATCCCTAGGTAAACCCTTGAAAATTAAATTATTGAACAGCCTAATTCTCTAGCTCTTCTACAACTTGCTTAATTTTTTAGTGTTTATATCATTATGAGGTATAATGGCTCCCGAGAGGAGAAAGTCAAATATATTATTTTTATCAATATAATTGTAAGAATGGGAGTTTAGGGCTTTTCTCTTAGCTTATTAGAGTTATATCATTTAATTGGATTTCTCCAAAGATATTCATCAAATAATTAGAAGCAACAACTAATCTTAGTTCATAACATACCAAATATTAGGCAATTTTTTAACATAATTTTTCTATAAGTATTTTTCATAGTTGTGATAAGATTAGTTTTTGCCTAATTTGTTTTTAGAAGGGAATTAAAACATCTTATTATAAATTAAAAAAATATTTATAAAAGAATTATATAAGAAAAATACTTAATATTTCTTATAGTATGTACCAAAATAATTGTTGATTTTAATTTTTAAATTATTTTATGAATTTCTGTGGAGAGATCCAATCAAATAATAGAGAATACATATAGATAAAACTGCTTTTAGATCTTTATTAAGTATTAGCCCTAAAATGCAGATATTTAAATACTTATAATTATATTGTTAAAAATAATATATATTAACTTCTCGAGAGTCACTACCCTTAATGGACAAAGGAAGTGTTATCTCTATCAATAAAAATAGCATCACTACAAGAAATTATACCGAAAGTTAGCGATTATTCCAAATTAAATTTTTGCTCCTATACAGCATTGATTGTTATAAACGAACCAAAACCAAGGCAAACCAAAGACATATTCAATGAGTAGAATAAACAAATACCATTAAGAAATTAAATTTATGAAAACATCTACTAAATTTGATCCAATACCTTTTTTTGAAACTCTTTTGACAACTTAAAAATCATAATCTTGAATATTTGTTAAAAACTTATAGAATTATAGAATTTAACTTCTGAATATTCAGAAATGAAGAATATAAGTCTGTCACTCAACACTTCCGAATAGAAAGAGAGAATAGCATTTAATTCTAGAAAAATCTTATTAATGAAATCCTAAAGAAATAAACGGAGTCTCCTTTTCTAAATAGTGAATTGCTGTGAGGATCATATTATTAGGATAATGATAAGGAAATTATAGGCTTACATTCTAAAGTGAGATATGGACAGTGTGAGTGTCCAAATATTGAGGCAATTCTACTATCGGCTTGTTTAGTATTATAAGCATCATCATCTTTGTTTATTGGAGATTGCCAGTTCGTAATGTCTGAAGTAGAAATTTTTAAGTGCATCATCGCAATGATTTTAACCCTATTCTTCTTTTGCAGTATCCAAGTATTCATCCTTATTATTATTGTAAGTAGCTGAGGCACTATTCATTAGCTCAAGCTATGTAAATATAAAAATCTAACAAAAGATGTATTACTGTAGCATTTAAATATTGATTGATAAAAGCCCTCTAGCATTTGAGGCTACAAGAAGTTAAATCTTGGTAATGATTTTTAAAATTGGAGTCCCACCCTATTATATTAATTTACCAAATTTTTATTTAATTAATTGCACATGCTTTGCGATCCTTTGAAGTTAAGGATTATCGATCAAGCTTCTCACATCATAGACTTAGCTTTATACTTAGTTGAAATATTGTTTGCAAAAGTTAATCAGAAACTATTTGGTAAATTTAATAATAAAATTTTTAATGGCATTAGTATTATCCAATAGATATTTAAATTTATGCTTTTCTGATATTAACTGAGTCACCAATATCTTAAATTTTGACACCTGGAAACCATTCTCAATTAAATTACTAATTTAAAAAAGCCCTACCTACCTATGAAAAAATTATTGGTGATTTTTAAGCTCCAGATGTGTAATATAAAGAAGTAATACTTAGCTGACCCTTTAAACTGAGACCCTATTCTAAAGAAATGAAGTAATATCTTGTGAAGACTCTCCCAATGATATCAATAAGCTAGTCATTCAAATAAAATTATTTGAAATTTCAGTTGTTTATACAATGACTAGATAGTAAGTAAGTACTTAATCTAAATATTTTCTAATATCTTTGAGTTAAATTGTCATAAAAAATCAAATAATTAAACAGAAAATTTTATTATCCTAATGTAGTTTCATGCTTTTTAATATCTTGCCCAATAGACCAAGCAATATATTTGTAATTTCTAATTAATATTCATGTAGGTTGATTCAACTTACATATAAGCAATCCTATTACTTTTATAGTATATTAGTTTTTAAATTAATTCACGAAAATTGCGGAAAATTTATAATTAAGGGGTTTTATAAATATTTATTTAATCATGATAAAAAGAATTTTTTCATAAATAATAATAGAACAATCATTATTATTCATGATATAATAATATTGTTAAAAATTAAATATTTATTTATTAATAATATTCATCAAGGGACATGAAATTTTTAATATGATTATTTTTAATTTATTTGTTATTTAATATCACTAATCAAAATCTTATAAATAATATAAAAATATTAAATAAGCAAGTTAATGAAGTAACGTAGATTTTAAGGTCATCACAATAATACCTTGGATACACATACATAGACCAAACATTTTCAAATTTAAGAGGCATTATTTCCTTAATGAATGAATGAACCAAAGTTAATTCGCAACTTTAGTTACCTCGGAAGAGAATGAAATAATATACTAGGATATATCATAAGGATTACTCCTACAAAAGATTGATTGCTTCTGTTTATATCACAAATAGGGACATGACATCTTCGCCTATACTAATCATTTTCTTTTTAAATAAATATAGTAAATTAATAATTATATAATAAAATATAGTGTACAACCTGGAAGAATTTGCGAGATCTGGCTTAGCTCGTAAGCTATATTCTTAACAACTAAACCTTCCATTAGAAATACTCAACTAATGATATCACATATTGGTATCATAGGCAATCAGGTTCTAAAGAAAATCAGATTCTAATCAAAAACTTCAAACAATAATTTCACATTTCGGCCAAAATTTCAGTTAAGCGTTATAATTGACGCTGAAGGGCTTAAAATAATAATCTGATACCACAATGATATAATTAAACTTGATTATATGCTGCTTTATCATTTTAAAACATTGCAAGAAAGAGAATAGAAATGAAATGAAGTAGAGGTAAGATAGTTTAATCAAGCTTATAGCTGATATTATCAAATACAAAAACCCTCATCATATAATCTTCTTTACCAACTGATAAATAATTTTAATTTCCAATAGAAAACAACCAGGATTCAATGAAGCAAAAATAGAAATAAGTTTGATAAGAAAGCCTAATATAACCACATGAAACTCAGCAATATACAATACAAGATAAATGTCACCCAAAACACTAGCAAAGCAGCTTTAAATGTATTAAATCAAGTTTATATTCAATGAAAATTTCTAAGATATTCCAGGCTAGTACCTAATTAAATATACTAACTATAAAATTGTTAAACAAAACTATACTTGTATTATTGGAGCAAAGCTGTTTCGAATAGAGGATTAACTAGTCAATAGATCTGCCTTGTTTTCAGCTTATATCTGTTGCTAGGAATATAATAAATTTTTCCTATACTTGATGAAGAAATAATTAATAAATTATCAATAATCTAATGCTTTACAATTCGTATAAATGTTGATATTAGAAGTTTATTTCGAAATATTAAATCTTTTAAGAATACATTAGATTAAATCTGACTTCTATAAAGATGCCATTAATTCACTAACTAAGAATTAAAACGAATAATTGAATAAAGATCTCTTAATTAAGAGACAGATGACATTACACTTAGAATGGCAATAAAGCTCAAATTCACCTCTGCAAATAATCTTAAGATTAATTTTGCAACTAAAGTTATATATTCAGGAAGGTATTTATGCATGATGGATTCATATAATTTTGAGAAAACACTGAAGGATTAGATTAAAACTAAAAAGAGCTAGTTCCTTATTTATTAACAGCATATTCATCAAGATGTACCCGAAGACCTCAATATGGATAATATGGATGCATTATTTATTATTTATAAAATATGAAAGAATTGGAAATTTTAGATAAATAATAAATTATCAATTAACACATATATATATTTATAACAACAAGCTAGGCATGTTTACATATAAAACTTAATTCTATGTACCTACCTACCGCGACAAGACACGTATAAGTCCATAAAGTTCTTGTTTTGCTTTTGGTCTGTTATAATATACTCAAGCTAAAAAACGATTTAACAGTTTTTTCTTATTTGTTCTTGATAATTTTATGGACAAAGACAGTAAAAGTTAAATAAATAAATATATATAATATTTAAAACATTAAAACTGATAATGGTAGAATTACTGATATAACTCATATCGCCTATATACACAAGAATAGTAGATATCTTTATTAGGTTCTAAAACATTGATCATGACTTTAATTTATCTAGAGCAGAGTAAACTTTGCTATTTTAATGGACTTATCGAACTATAATGTCAGTATTAATTAGATTAGTTATTCCGATGATATCACTATTTTTTCTGAATTTGTGAAAGAATCTATCGTCAATTAAATTCGTTCCATAAGCAAATCGTATTGCTTGAATTAATAGAAATCAACAGAAGCATACTAGTATCTAACAACAGTTGCAAAGATGCTCTTATAGTAGAAGAATGCATAGGTTAGATAATCTTAATATTTTAAAGTTTCTATAACTTTCTTTGATGAGGGTTAGATTGCTACAATAACATTCTGCCATTACCAACCTTAAGCTTTAATTATTATATTTATTTAATAATAATATTACAATATTTTACCATAAAATTATCAAGAATGTATGAGTTAAATTGCTAAAATCTTTGATCGTAAGAATATTACTACTGTACTAATAAAGAACACGGATCATGTAGAATAATAGGTACAATGGTATGCATAATAATCAAATTCAATTTATATATATAAGATTAAATCTAGCTTATAGCAGATATATTATTTATTCATCATATATTTAGTTATCTCATATTTCCTATGCTTTTTAATATTTTATCAATTTTATTTATAAAATATGGTTATTTCTTAATATCTGGTAAAATTTTATATTAAATTAATAAACTCAACACTAAATCAAATTAAAATATTAACCATTTTGTATTTCAGAATGAGTTGAAGAAGCAGTCAGTGACTCTTGAAGATAAAAATAAAAAACACTTCTCAAATAAATATCCAGTTTATAATCGATCTCTAATTATATTTCAATATTAATAGCTTGCACAACCCGCAATTAAACCGAAAAACAAGTTCAGTATTTTAATTGGTATTTCGATTGATAAATTTTATCAATTAATTCTAATTCATTAGGGTATTTATAGGTTTATGTGGAATTATGATTTAAAATTTGTACCAGAGCATGTAAAAGAAGAATGTTTTTTAATTATTTAAAATAAAATTAGTCTTTTAAACTATATCTTGTTAGGCGTTTTTGATTGTCTCAATAGTTACTTTTTTATTCCTGCTTAGTTTTGTATTTATATGTAAGTTTTTCTTAATCTTCCCTTAACCTTTTACGTCATCGACATACTAAATGATTAATTGCTTACAATCAATCAACTTTGTAGTTGAAGAGTTTATTTTGATATATCACTCTCAATAATTAATACTCCTAGTTCTATATTTCCCTTCTTCATCTTTGTTTTCGTACATAAATTATTATTTTTTTTGTAAAATGCTCTCGAATTTCTTATAAACTCCAAAAATGGGAACTTTTACTCTAAGAGTTTTGTTGAAATCAATAATATATATGATAAGAGCTTGAAAATCAAGAATTTCATTTTATAAAGTAAAGTCTCTGTAATCATGCCCAAGATTGGATAGCTATTCTTATCCTTTTTACTACATTATACAAAATCAACCCATTTTATCTGTAGCATTTATTGTTGAATATACTTCGATAACCTTTGTAAAGATAACTCTTATTATTTAGAAATTAATGTATTATATCAACTTTACCTATAAAAACAATTAATCTATATTAGCAATACATTTAGAAGAAATACTATAATAATAAATAAGAATAGATATAACATATAGGTGAAAAGAAGAAGATAATATATATTAAAAGGATATTTATTCCTTAACTTTATAATCGTGGGTCAAAGAGACCACATCTGATTAATTAATATTATATATTTGTAGTTTCTTCTTTTGTTTCCTATTTTTCTTCCTTTCTGTCCACCATTTCTTTTCAGAGCTACTTTACCTTTATTCTTAAGACATTAGCCTAAAATTTAATTCCCAGACGAATAGTTGAGAGGGAGTTTAGTCTGAAATTAAATTGGATATTAAAGGAGTCATTATGGTGTATGGTGTTTGAATTTTGCAATGATTAGCTGTTGAGGTCAGATTTTAGGGATTTTAGATATCAAGATCTTAAGTTTCTATGAAGTTTGGCTCTAATCTTAATTCTTCTAAAAGACAAGAGAACATATTCTGTTCTCTTGGTTGATTTCTCCATTATTATTCAATATATTTTAGTATGTTTAAACGAAGCCAAGATTATTTTTAGTGTAAGTCCTGTATTCTTCAAGTATAGAAGAGCGCATTTCTTTACCTTATACTTTTGAGAGTTATCTCACTAGTTTTATTGAGAGGTTTCTAAAGACTTTGTTATCGTTTAAGTTATATAGAACTACAGGTTTAGGTGTTGGATGAGTTGTTACAAACCAACTCATCATTGATCCAGAAGAAGAAAATCTCTAAGTTAAATTTTTCTTTCAAGAGAAGCTGGCCCTACTAAGCGAAGATCATTTTGTCATGTGGGGGATGTGTTGTTTTATTATTTCAATTAATATTATAGTTTTGCAATCAGTATTTTAATATCAATTTTTTTAAAAAATTATTCTTTTAATAATTAAATAGCCTTATAAAATTTAATTTATTAAATGCTTCATTATTTAAGTTTTGAAGTATTATTAACACTACTTTTACTTATTAAATACTACAGCTGGTAGATTAGATTCGAAGTAGAATTAAGAGAGCAGTCTGAGTATATAGAAAAAGTATCATTTACGCGATTCTTTTTGTACATTCAGTAAGAGCTGAAGATTCTGAAAGTTTCAGGAAGTTTAGTTATTTTATACGAGAGGAGCACAGACTTTCATTTTTAGGCTGCCTAATTTAGAGTGTCCTCCAGAAAGCTGATAAATTTTTGTTGCTTCATAAACTTTCATCAGGGTCAAATGAGGACTATTTGAAGGGCTTTATAGGTATTTTATGGAAGATTGGAGCTTTAGAGAGATTTCTATTACTCTCTTGTTTGTTCTAATAGAATTTTTCTTGTCTCTGAAATTTATTGTTCATCTTTCTTTTATGCTTAACATAAGCTTCAGGAACTCAAATTATTGCCAGTATTTTATGTCAAGTATGGAAATTCTGTTCGATATATCTTCTCTAATAGAGGCTGTTGTAATGTTTGGGGACAATATTTTATTTTATTTTGAGATTATGTTTTGAATTAATATTGTTTCTTTGGACAAAGATGATCTCATAGCAGCTGTCATCCTAAATGTAATGGTATAATAGCTCAGCAAGGTGATATAGGCCAGCACATCACATTTTTTTTATAGCTATTTGAAATAAGCCTTGTTTTGGATTTCAGATCACTCATTCTGAGTTGTATTTATTTATTATTTATGAAATTAAATATAATATATATATTTAAAATTTTGATAATACTGGTTTTTTCAAATTCTTAAACTATTATATTAGGAGAATTTAAATACTTAGTTTATTAATGTTTTTGTTATAAACATTATAGATTGTATTTTTTAAAGTACCATCTAAGGTATTGATATTTTCAGAAATGTAGCTTCTTATTTTAATTATCTTTGTATAATTGAATTTTACATAATGAATGAAAAAGAGGTTGTATAAATTGAATTAACCAATAAATAAATTAATTATTTTTCACTGATTCACTGATTCACTGGTTTTGCACTAATATAGAAATCATTTTTTATTAATGATCGTCTAAATATATATTATAGAATATTAAAATATGTTTTTACTGATATCAGTAGCAGCATTATGATTTTTTGTTGTAGTTTTTGAATTTAAAAGATTCGAAATTTTAATAAATAAAAATCATTAATATTGATAGCAATATATCTTCCTTGCTATAAAGCAGCATTTAAATAATATTTAAGAAGATTTTAATGCTCAAGAACATCTATGAGCATTAAAAAAGAACTCGCAGACTAAAGCCTACAAACAATATCATTGGAATATTAAGGCTAACCTTAATTATACTCGGTATTTGTCTATTTTTATAAAACTTATTATAAAATCATTTGCAGCACAATTATACTTATCTTAGTCATTGATGGATTTAAGATGATGGTTTCCTTTTATCTTATGTTTCGAGAATTAAAGCAGTTTATCATAACAAGTATGACTAAGACTTGCATCAAAGGCATTTGAAACAGAAATATACTATCATTTTTAGCATCCGCTGAATATCATTATTAAATTCAATCAGTAAATATATATTTGCTATTGACTATTTGCTATGAAAGGAAAGCTAGTCAACTCTAATCATAGCTATTTGATGAGTTGCAGAAATTTAGCATAATTTTATATCAGATAAATATTCTTGATTCTAAAACAGTTCTAAAAGATCACTTATCTCAAAATAATTTTATATAGGAAATAAGTAATTAAATCCGCTCTTTTAAAGATATTTTTATTTTTTATCAGAATATAGATTCATTTATTTAATAATATGTAATTGATTACACTAAGGTTTCTGGGAACCCCGATCTAATATAGATATAAATATATAAGTATTGCCCTTTTAATTTTTTTTATCTTCAATTAATAATCAAAAGCATCTGACTGAATTTTACATTAAAGAATAATTGTCCTTTTTTATTCTTATTATCGTTAATTTCACCTCCTTATTTGAAAAATTTGAGGAAAACACTATTTTCAATTCTAAGGAGAATAGCATTCATTTGTAAAGTAAGGGGTCTTTTGTTGATCCTAATTTTAATTCATTGATAAAGACACTGATGGATTCCTTAAAATTCTCAGGATCAATATCTTTTCTACTATGCAGTAAGTAGATATTTAAAGGGAGCTTTTTATATCGATATTTATGTAAATTGTAGAAATAACTATTGTAATTATTATAATGGTTTATGGCTTGTTAATTCATCCAATGTTAAGTTTAGGGAAGTTATTCTTACCTACGCATGCATAGATATGGGTTGGACTGCCAGTGTACTTGATTTTAAATTTTTTAAGAAAAGAAAAAATTTTGTTTTATGAAGAGTTCTCCCGTAATTTTTCGATTCAATAAGTAAACTGTCTAAGGCAGTAAAATTTTTACTCGCTATTTTGATTAATGAGTTGTTTCAGAGGTTTTTGTATGATGTTGAACCTATCTTATTTACATTAGGTATTTATGCTAGCATATTTCTATAAATTGCATGAAATCTTCTTTGTGTCCTGAATATTGACCCGTAGCAAATTTTTTTGCTTCTATGGGAGAGAAATAATCTAACGTGTGTAGAGTTTTAGTTTATAGAAATAACTATTTTAAAGTAAGATATGTATATTTAGTCCCTTGTTGGTTTGACAGTAATATTATTCTATTAAATAACCTTAAGATTAAAGAATTATTTTATAATTTTCTCTATCAGTTTTAACAATCAAAACCCCAAAACCCTTTCAGTAGTTTGATTGAGTTTTTGATTGATAAAAGTAGACTATTAGTGCATACTTTATTAGGGTTTATGTAGGGGTTTAATGTTTAAATATTAGTAATTTAAGTGAGTATATGCGAGGTTTGAGGTCAGTTTATGACAGTGAGTATATAGATTTATTGTTTAAGTTGCGTTATGGATGTGATTAATATGGTGATCAACTCAGACCTATTCTTAATTATACATCAATAGCAAGGCTACTTCATAAATCTCCTGCAACTGTGAGGTCTCACTGTCTATTAGCATTGAATTTAAAGAGATAGCAGCTTAATTCTAAGCCTAAAAGACCTCGAAAATTTTAGCAGCATCATATTGACTATCTTATTAATGATAAGACTCTTAAATACTGGGCTCATTTCTCTCTAGCCTAGAGGGTTGTGATGTTTCATCGCCAATTTCCTGAGCTTCATATATCTGCTTAATCGATAGCTAACATATATAAAAATAACGGAATATCTTACAAGACAGTCAATCGCATTAAGAGAGTGATTGACTTTAATGTTCCATTTTATAAGGATAATTTAAATTATATATTCGATTAAATGCAGAGGGCTATTACTAACAATATTAAGTTCATACACGCTGATGAGGCAGTATTCACGTTTAATACCTTCATATCAAGGTCTTGGTATAAAAGATATAGCTACATTGAATTATATGATTAAAAGGTTAAGGTTTAAACTCATGCAATTCTTGGTGGAATAAGCGAAGATAATGGCCTCGAGACTTATGTTATCCACCCTCGCTCAATAAAGACCGAATAATATATTAAGTTCCTACAATAGCTAAGAGATAAGTATGCTGACTAAGAGATCATCCTGATTGTTGATAACTAGTCAGTTCATAAAACTAAAGACTCAAGGAAGGAATATGAAAGGCTAAACTTAGCACCTGTATTTAATGTTCCTTACAGCCCTTAGTTCAATGGAATTGAATTATATTGGGGATTATTGAAAGACCACTACAAGAAACTTCTGCTCCTATCACTTGATGCATGATCTGATGATAGATACAGTCGATTTTATAAAGAGTGCTGCTAAAAGAGTCAGTGATGATAAAGCTAAAGTATGCGCAAGGGAAGGGAGATTTTGTGTATATAAATAAGTTTTAGATTTAAGCGAATGAATAAGTTCACATATTAAATTTGCCCGTAAAGGGATTTGGCTTCTCTTTCTTTTCTTCCTCTTAAGGCTTGCTTGGACCTATGTTTCTTCTCTTAGTGCCAGCTCCTGCATCTATGTTCATCTCTTCTGGCTTTTATAAATCTTTGAAGAGCCTCTTACTCAATTCATGTTTTACTTGAGACTTTCTCTCTCTGTTTAATTTGCTGCGCTCTTTCATCAAGTATATAGCAGTACCAGGTTTTTCTATAAAGTTAGAAGACTAAGCTTACTTGAGATGAAAGGATGCTTTTGAAGTTCCTACAGCCAGGTATCACTTATTTTAATACCTTGCTTCTCTTTTTCTTCAGGAGAGATGCTGTATCGTTTCTTGTGAGCTTCTTAAATAACTTCATTTAAGTACTCAGGTTTCAGAGTTGCAAGAACACCAAAGAAGAAGTTTCTCTCTGGCAACTTATTAGAGAGCTGTAGCTTTGATGGAAGGTAGAGAGCTACGTCCGGATCACTCATAGCATCGTCATATAGGTTTGTCACTGATATTTCAGGGTAGTTAGGTATCTCGATCATTCTAATTTCATTAGACTTAAAAGCTTTTTTCTCTTCACTTAGCAATGCTTTTAAGAATGATATTTTTGTTCCCTCCTGTGTTGGTAAGAACAATCCAACTATGGTTAATAAGTTAGTTATAAGTGAAAACTTACCTTGCTATACCAAGTATCTGTAAAGATCTTCTTTACTTCTGAATTTTCCTATTAAATCTTGAGATTAAATTCTCTTCATTGCATCATTCATAGACTCCATCTTGCTTCCAGTTTCTATAAATGTTAATGAAATTTAAAATTATGGATATCCATTCTAAACTTACTAAAATTTTACTACTAAATAGGGAGATCCACTTGGAGGTCAACCTGAATCAGATAAATAGATAAAGATGGAGGAACTTTCTCCAAGTTTCAAAGTTTGACTTCCATTTTTATCAAACTTTCTCCATTAAATTGCTCCTAATAATAATTAATTTAATTAGGTGGTGCTCCTAATTTATTTAAAACTTAATTAGGAGGTTAAATTAAAGTTCAAAACCGTATTAGGTGGTGCATTAAAAAAATTAAAATTTAAAACTTCCCCTCCTAAATTTACGAGAACATATTTAGGAGCACCACCTAACTCCCCAAAACACATTTAGGTGCATTTTAATTTATAAAATGGATCAAATAATATATATATTATCTCAAAATTTTAGAAATATAAAACTAATGTTTCTCACTCTGTTCCCATTAAACATCTCTAAATCTTTGAGGATATGCTCTTACTTGTATATAAAGGTAGAATTTAAACAGCTTATATAATTATTAATAGTATTTATAAAATGAGCGGCAACTTACTAAGAAAAGCGGCATTACTTGGCATTAGCCAGCAAAAACTTTCCTTCATGAATCAAAAGAAAATTGAGACTTGTGATGCATTTACCTAGTACGAACCTGAAATTCTCTAACCTTAGGTCTCAGACTTTGAATAACAATTCAGTTGTTAAATAGAAATGCAGAGCTAAGAAATTTAATGCGAAGTTCCAATAAAAATGGTTGAAGAGGAGGAAGAGAAAAAAGAAATTAAAGCATTCATTTATGTGAGTAGTGTGAGAAGAACTTCACTTATAAATCTGCTCTTAAGCGTCATATCTCAGAGTAGCATTCTAACAAGCCAAAGCTCTATCTTAAGCATGATAAGATAGATGGAAAATATTTTTGCCCTTATTGCAATAAACATTATAACCATTCAAGGGATTTAAAAGTTCACCTATAAAACCCTCATGGCAAGAAGTTTGAAGTCATAGATCCTGAGACTGGTGAGGTCTTCCTTCAAAAAAGAAAGCCAAGAGACCCTTTAGAATCCTTGGAACAAAGTGTTAAGAAAGAAAATAAGCTTATTGAAGCAGTTAGAAACCTCCCAGCTTCTGAGATAGTGAAAATCACTCTGAAGATACAAGCACTAAAGCTTCCAATTTTAAATGTAATTGACCTTAAAGAATGTAAGGAAAGTTATCTTATACTTGAGGACAAGTTTGAGAAAAAGGTCATAACTGATAAGCAGTTCGCATACAAGATTTATCCATTCAACTACTTTAAATGCTATTACAAGTATCAAATGGAATTTGTCAATGAGTACTAAGCTCTTACTAAAGCAAGGGATAGACAGTGCAGATTTATAATTAAGCTCGATGCAATACTCCTTGCTCAAGATCATGTTGCTTTTCGCCTCCCTCTATATTAAATGACTTTAAGAGACTACATTTAAGATTAAAGAGTTCCAAAGTAGCTACCTCTTATTCTTACAAATGTTTGCAAAGGCATAGAAGAGCTGCACACTTTAGGGTATGTTCATAGAGACTTGAAGCCTGAGAATATTATGCTTGACTTTTCACCTCTCAGAGTAGTAATAATTGATTTCAATAGATCATAAAGAGTTGAAGCTTCAGGACTTGGCAACGTTTATGGTACTCCTGGATACTTCCCAGAAAGGGAGGACTGGAGAGATGGTGATATTAAGTGGGATGTATGGGCTCTAGCAGCAATTATTGCTGAATGCGATATGCAAAGAAATGATTACTATAGCTGTAAGAGAGAGAAAGATTCAAAGCAGAGAATACAGCAATATCTAGACTAGAATAAGATAAAAGGTAAAATGAAAGATATGGCTGAGCAGATTATCTTAAGACCAAACCACAGAGCAGAGCAAACAATAGACTAAATGATCAACTGGATAGGAGATATCAAATTTAGAAAATTAGCACATGATGCCAAGGTATAGTTTGAGTGAATAGTAAAAATAAAACCCCTCTAATACACACTACTATACATTACATTTAAACATTAAACCCCTACATAAACCCTATTAAAACCCTAATAAAGTATGCACTAATAGTCTACTTTTATCAATCAAAAACTCAATCAAACTACTGAAAGGGTTTTGGGGTTTTGATTGGTATTAGAGATAACTGTGATAAGAATAGTGATAGTATTAGTGATTTAGGATTTACTTATGAGCTACCTAAAGGATATAAGTAAAAATCAGATGAAACTAATTCATATTTAGCTGGATAATACAATTTCAAAGTATTAGAGATTGAAGTATATTCACTAGAATGATTAATATTAATGAAATAAACAGAGCTAGACAATATATTGACATAAACTTAATTTAATAATTATTTTCTTGAAAATAATGTGTGAGTATTATTCAACAACTAAATAAATTATATTCTCATTAATTATTGAATAACATATATTTAAATAATTACTATGAGATTATATAAAGATATTAATTTGATAAAACAAATATATAATGAAAATAAGCTAAATAGAATTTCATCACAATTATGTAAGCTATTTATTTATGATTATAAGCATTATTATCAAAATAACAGATTTACAATTGATTAATTTAAAATTACTAATCAAATAACATCGTATTAAAATCATTATTAAATTAATTCTTGAAATTTAAAATGATACCTGTGGTTTTGTTTAAAGGGGAGGTTAAAAATATTTACAGACAAAAATTTAATATAAAGAGTAAAGACTATTATAATTATACAAATAAAATATTTATTGTAAAATTAAATCATTACAGTAAAAAGTTAAAATATTAGAAAATAAGTAAATAGCATTTCGTAAAAAACAATATTATTTTCAATTATTAAGTTTTTTTCTTTATTATTAGTATATTAAGGGGTGGGAATTTTATGAACAAAAGCAAAATTATAATAACTAATTTGTATTTATCATGTGCTATGTCAGTTAGGGTTAGATAGCTTGAATAAAATACTAAAATTATATTTGGGATACACCTTAAGATCTATTATTAATTAAAATGAAAATAATTTTATCATAAAATTAAATATTTATCATTTAATATTTTTATAATAAATTACCTTGAATAAATATGGTTATGATATTTCATTCTAATACTAACTTTATACACTATTTATCTCTATACCAGGTATCACAGATCCTGAATATTTTATGAATGTAAAATATCGAACTTATCCCCACAATTATTATGCGATCTTGCTTTATCTCCTTTTTATAATTCTATAGATTCAATATGTCTAAATTTATTTGATTAAATTGGAAAATTCCTTTATCCACTCTGTCCATCAGTTATTATTACAGAAGCTCTAGCCAGATATTTTTTTGAATTCTAAAGCTATATTATCTCTATTCTATGTCTTGATTTTGAAAAGAAAGCTTTTCTTGGTTCTACTAATTCAATCATGGCAATTACCAAAAGTTTTCTAAAAATGCTTTGAGTTTCAAGTTTATTATCATAAAAAATATGAGTAAAAACATTTCATCAACTTCTATTCTTCCTCTAAGTTATAGGTTTTTACTCTATAATTAGTAAGCTTTGCCTTACTAGTTTCTCAATAGAGTATTTATTATTGATCATATAAGATGATCAAGAATGAAGTTGGCAAATTCACTAGATATTTAAATTGCATTGATATATTTTTTAGAAAATAGTATAGTAAATTGTTACTAGCATAGATAATGATGTCTGGGTCTGATATTGCCAAAATTTCTTAACTTATATTTACATCTCCTACAGTACTCATCTTAGCATCACTAAGTTGCAATGAATTGCTCCCTTAAGTAGATTATTGTTGTTAATCTTATTGCCATATGCAATTGTGTTGTATGAGCTTAGGCAAAAGCTTACTCGATGTTTTGATTTGTTAAACTATCCATTTTTATAATTATAACCAATGATAAAAATATGTTTATTATATTAAATATTAAATGATAATTATTTGATTTTATGAAAAATCTTCTTAACATTTAATATAAAATAGATATAGAGGAGTTTTCCAAATATAATTTTATTATTATATTTGTGCTATCTGACTCTAAATTTAACTAGAAAATATATTAATCATAAAAAATATACAGCTTTGTAAAGATATGCTCCCCCCATTATTTTAATATAATACTCAAGTCTTAATATTAATCATAATTTTTAAATATTTAAAATTAATATTCAAATTTTTAAATTATCTGATATTTAATTTAAATATCACATAAATTTTATTATAAATAATTTTATCCTTAACTTCAATTCGAATGTCTAAGAATTAAATATGCTAAATTATTTCCCATTAATAATATACAAATATAATTTGATAAATTAATATAAATGTAAAAATATTTTAGATAAAGATTCTTTTATTGAGAATTAAAAATAATCAATTATATATTATTGTATGATATATAGAGATAATAAGTATTAAATTTAATGATAAAATGATCTATTAATCTTCTTATTATAATCAAAATTTAAAGAAATTTATAATTCATTTTAAAAACAAACAAATTTGAGTACTTATTTGGAAAAAATTAAAAAATATGTTAAACTTAATCTTAAATCATAAAATGGTAAAAATACATGTTATTAAGTATTTTTTCATGTTTTTAAATATATTGTCTTGCTCAAACATTGTTATCCTCTGACAAGACCACGCCAAGCTTGCAAAATTGAATCTCAGATATTATTTTTATACCTTAATTAATGATAGGTTTTATTTTGATTTTAATATTTAAAATATTATAATATAATAAATCTATTTTTAATTCAATTTCATTTTTTCACAAACACCTATTATTTATTTTTAAATAGTTCAATATCAATAAAACAATTAATGTACCAGTTTGTTTAGATTACAATTTAAGCATTCATAAAAATAAATTCCATAATTAATTATATTTGTGAATAATCATTTTACTTTTCATTTCACAAAGAAAAAGTGATTCAATTGATTTATAATTTATTAAGATTAGAAAATATTATTATATCCTAACTTTTAGATAATAAAAAAGAAAATAAAATAAATCCATAGATTTTTTTGGACAAGAATAGAGCTTTACAAACAATTTAATATGAATAATTGATAAATATAATTAATTGAAAGATTATATTCATCAAAGTATGATTAAAAATTAGAATTTAAAAATCAATTCAAGCAATACTACAACATTGATGTAATCATTAATTTCACCATGTTAAACATCTCTAACAGTAAAGATTTCTCTTTAAAATTTTTGTAAGTCTATATTTAAATTTTTTCATAGCTTAACTGTATATCCATATGTTTTGTCTTAATGGCGTTGAGTAGTATTTATTATACATATAATCATTTGTATATTTTTTAGAAATAATTATTCTAGTCATTAATTTACATAATTTCTCTATTTTTGCCTTATTTTTAAAACAATAATAGAGCTTTAACAATTTACAAGAAATATTTATTATAAATGTTTTAGATTTGGAACAAATTCATTAGATCAAAAATATTTAAATAAATCATTCATTTGTTCAAATTTAATTTCATAACAATAATGATGAGTTAAACTTCTAAAATATTTTCTAAATATAAATTCTTAGTAAGAACCATAATTTAAATTATATTTAATTATATATTTTATACTGTTGGTCAATATTCTCTGGAATAGGTATATTGCTAAAATAATTCTTTCACAAGGATGATATTATAAATTAAAATATATAAATATAAGATAGGTTTGCTTATATTAGTTTTTTATTTGCCTAATAATTGTAAAAAAATATTAAAAAAATTCTTAGCCTTAATTTAATGTATTAATACCTAAAATAATTATAAATAAAACAGAATTTCATTTATAATTTTATTAGATTTTTAAAAATAATTATTTAAAGATGATAGTTAAATTATGATAAATTGCATTAATATTTTCGGGATTACTAAGTATTTATGCAATATATTTAATAATATATAGAAGAATTAAATAAAAGAGGATTTTCGTTCATTTAGATTTATTACTATTATTAAATTGCAAATGATTGCTAAATAAAGTTTAGATAACAATAATAATTGATCAACAATATTATTGAAAAAATAGTAAAATATCACGAAATCAAATTCAATTGGTTGAGTGTTTAGCTCAATATTTAGATTGAGAGTTAGAAATTATTAACTGTATTATAATTTGTGAAGTAAAAGAGTAAATTGAATTCAAATAGGAGTTTTTGAAAAAGTTAATTTAAATTTGAATTTATTAGAAATTATTATAAATATTTGGTAGTTTTTAAATTTTATCACTACTTATATTATTAATATTTTGTATCTTTTTATTTTTTATATATCTTTATTATTTTATTATATATATATATAAGGGCTTCCATCACAAATCGACAAGCTACCAAATTTTTAATGTGAGTATTTAAGGCTTTTAATATATTTAATCATTCTTAAGTTTTATTCCTAACTGCCACTAATGGCGAGTGAAAAGTCTTAGCCTGTACATCCCTAGTGAAGAGGAGGGTGTGGGTGTTCTATGGCCAGCCCAGTGCCACGACTGCTTATGATGGTGGGACAGGAGGGTCTTCAGCAGGCAACAGTGTAGGGATGGAACAAAGGCACATATAGTAGTACTCTCCCTTGATTGTCACTCCATTACATTGATCTAAACCCCAAGGCAACCAGAGCATACCAATGGCTTTGTATCTTCCAACAATCATGTGATCCTCTCTAGCAAGACCTTCAATACTGGGAACTCTTTGGGTCGATGTGAGGCAGCGCTAGACTATGATGGGTATTCCACAGAGCATTGTGAGTAAGAAGAGCATGATGTAGCAACTCCATTTGCGCTGAGACTGTTGGTGTATGCGCTGGGTTTGAAAGAGCAATAGTGAGAGAAGTTCTTATATTCACTGCTTCCTACACATTGATCAACTTCTACTTTCTTGGTATCTGAGCCAGTTCCCATTTGTGCGAAGAAGTGGTATAAGAGCTCTGAAGTGGCAGATTGGGTTGGAACCCCATCGGTTGAGACGCCAACGAGTGCATCTCGCATGGTGACCTACATTAGGATCTTCCAGCCCCCTGATGGCAAGAGCACTGCGTCCCCATCAAAGTCCTCTAGATATTAGGAGAATCTGCTATGCACCCTGCACTACAGCATAGAGAAAGTCGCTCAGTCTAGAGTGGAAAAGGGCAGGAAGCTAAAGAGATCTGATGGTTTAACAGTAATGATCTTCTCTCCCTATCCAAAACCATCGGCACTATAAGCGTAAGCCACCGCTTTGGGAAACCCCAATGGGCTCTTGGGAAACAGTGATGCCTGATTATCTCGGCTCCCCGAGGAGATGTCTGAGCCGGAGGTTCCACCGCCGTGAGATGGCTCCAGCTGCGTCGAGTGGTGCCACTGGCCGCGCCCCATTCGAAGATTCGCCCCTTACTTCGACTGCAATACTGGAAGTCAAGAACCGAAAGGCCAATGCCGAGACTGGCTGCCAAGAATGACCAAGACAAGACGCCAGGGATTCAAATTCAAAGATATTCTTGATGGAAAGCATGAAAAGGGATAGTGCATCGTTAGACATCGACAAGAATGGAGATGGTAAACTGTCACTTGAAGAGATCTTGGGAGATAACAATGAGGGCATGGATAAATCACGGACAAAGCAGACATTGAGGAGATGATCAAGTCAGTCGATATCGAAGAGATTGGATTTATCGATTACTCTGAGTTCGTTGTTGCTGCAATGAATGAAAGGAGCAACTTGAATAACGAGAAGCTTTATGCAGTCTTCAGAATGTTCGACAAGGACGGCAGTGGCTTCATCTCATCTGAGGAAGTCAA